>APFE031604651.1:237215-248347 GCA_000404065.3 Pinus taeda | reverse complement strand
CCACAGTGACCAAGGAGGGAAGCCACAGGATCAAGCGATGCAGAGGAAACTACAGAGACTGAGGAGGAAGCCAAAGAGCCTGTAGAAAGAGGAAACCGATAGACATAGACATGAGGAATGCATAAAACAGAAAAACAGAGAACAGAGTGTGGTGTTGTTGAAACAATTGGAGGCAATAGAGGCAGTTGGAGAGGGTCCAACAGAACAGAAAAAGGGTCAAAGGACCAACAGGACAAGAGACAGTCGAAGGGGAGAAGTAGCCAGCGGAGAAACAGTCATGCTGAAGCATTCACTGTGACAATAAGAACATATGCTTGAACAAAACGTTGGTTCTTATGCAAAGCCTAGTGCAGCTAACAGTGGACATACTAAAGTTGTGTGGAGACATTATCAAAGGTCATGAAGGCTATTGGAGACTCTGTGTGAGCAGTATGAAGAGTTGTAAAGACTCCTTCATAAGAACACTGGTTGACGTTGATGTTATAGCATGGAGACTACAGTGAAGCTATAAACAGACAAAACTCAATAAATAAGAGTTTTGAGAGCAGAACATTACGATCAAACATGCCTTGACAAGATTGGGTTGGAACCCTTGGGGCTGATGCCTCAGAAGTAAGAAGGATTGGAGTCCTTGGGTTGATGCCTCAAAAGTAAGAAGGATTGGAGTCCTTGGGATTGGTGCCTCAAAAGTAGAAAGGATAGGTGTCCTTGAAACTGGTGTCTTGGGAACTTGAAAAATTGAAGTCCTTGGGAGTTGGTGCTCCTAAGTCCAAGACTGGTGCCTTGGCGAAATAGAGTTGGAGCTCTGGAGGATGGAGCCTCACAAAAGTCCAAGTTGGTGCATGGCAAATGATTGCAACCACTTATATATTGTATCTATTTTACTACAAAGATTATATTAATAAAAGCATGTATTCTTGTTGTTCATCTTGTGTTCTGAATATAAATGTTTTAATTGATAAAACAATAGTCGGAAAAAGAACATTGATTCATCCCCCACCCCCCTTCAATATTTCCAACAAGTTATTAGTTCAATCTAAATTGACATAATATGACATAATAGTTATTTAAACAACACTCAACATTTGTTAATTTGTTTGTGTGAAAAGCTAATAGAAAAATTCCATATAGTATGTTCTTCAATTTTGAAAATATCTTCATTTCCACTCTGAAGCATGTTTGACCTACTATTACTCATCTTTGATTCACTTATTCTCTTTAACTAACACATTTCATCAAGTCTATGATAATATAAGATAAATATCTTATATTGCATTACCTAGTTAGTTCTTAATAAAACTTCAAATGAATGCATATACTATATAGGTCTTGCATTTTGGCATCAGCATAGCACTTTTAGTAATATAGTCAAACCAATTAAGATATCCCTTAGAAGTGTATATATGATATTCCATTGCTAGATATGATATCATCTAATTGGAATGATGGATAAATACCGACATCTATAAAAATGAATCAATGATTAATTACGGTGTTGCAATTTTGCGAGTGATCATTTTTCAAATATTTTTGCCATATCAGTGGCTCTTTTGAATATGGTTGTGCAATTAGAACCTATTTGCACTTCACTATATTTCTTTATTTTAGTATGTAATTTCCTTTCATGAAATTGTACCATCCTATCAACCATTGGTGTTGTCTAACAAGGCCACAAATTCACCCGAACTGTGAATTTCTCACTGGAATCTGGTGAAAAAATCTAATTGTGGGTGTTTAAATCATTTTTCGATGGCGGAAATATATTCAGCATCATCAAGAACCCTTGGGGCACCCCAAAATCTTGAAGCTTCACAGTTGTAACCTGGATTTTCAAAAATTTCCCCCATATTTTTTCAAAATCATGCCAAAATCCTACTATTTTCCAAGCAAAATTGTGTCATGTTTAGACTACACATCAACCATTTCAATTGATTGATAAAAATACACATTCTAAATTAACAATATTCTATTTTATATAATCATATTGGCCTCTAGCATCCATTTTCATATGAGTTGATGACTACTATTAACTCATCTGAATGATTAATTTAATCTAAAATTGAAATAATAATCACTTAAACAACACTCAACTCAACATTTGTTAATCTATTTGTGTGAAAAACTAACACCAAAATCACATAGAGCATGTTTTTCAATTTTGAAAATATCTTCTTTCCCTCGCTTTGAAACATGTGTGACCCATTATTGCTCATCTTTGATTCATTTATTCTTTCTAAATGGTCCATTACAATAAAATCTATTATACTATAATATCTTATATAAAACACCAAATGAATGTATTTAACCATTTTGCCTAAGTGAAACATGCAATTGTAGTGGTTGATTTCCCACATAAGTGGGAGCTCCCAAATTGTTGTAGTAGTTGCAACACCCTCCAAAATTTTGGCATGCATCCAATTTCGGAGGCTTCTTTGGTTTTTCCCTTGATGTTTGCAAACACTCGAGCTTATCCCATAAGCTCGTGTTGAGTCTTTGCACCCTCCTCACTTGACCGTCCACCGAACATCTTTTAGTATGTCGATCATAATGTCATGTTTGCAGTCATGTTCTAGCTATGTTGAAGGTCTATCTTCGTGTGTACAAATTGTGTTCGCTAAGTAAGCATCTGTTGCACTTACACACGAAGTTGTATGCAATGTCGCACAAGTGTCGTCGTGGTCATTCAATGATCTATCTCAAGTATCGCACTTCCAGTCACACTCGTTGGCCAATCACACTCAACATGTTGTCTTGTTGGTTCAAGGTGTCTTGTCGTCAAGTCGTGTTGAGTGTGTGTTAGCAAGGTCATGTATGCACGAGTTCACTCGTTCACACACTTAGTCATTTTGTCGACGTATTGTCGACTAGACCACCCTCCACCAGTCAGACCTTCGTCGAGCTACATTGCGCAGTCTCAGCCCTCAGTGATCAAGTATTGTTGCCCAAAATTCCGCAGAGCTTGAGGTTGTCTCCCAAGCAGTTTGCACTGTGCAATCCTAGAATCAACCCGATTGTCACCCAAAACAGCGCAAAAGTTGCTCTGCAAGCCATCTCAATCTGCGTTGCCCGCAAGCAAATCTATCAAGCTTCTCGTTGGTCAACCAGAGAGTTTGACCAGGTAGTGACCCCGGGCTTCACTCCAAAAAATTGTGCAGAAGCTGCCAACATGCTCGCCTCCGCTGACTGAAAAAATTGCGCAGACATGAAGGACAGGCTCCCAGTGCCTGTCACTGCATTGTCCTCGAAATTTGCGCAGTTCTGTCAACCAATTCCTCTGTCAGCCGACCTGTTGCTCCTTCTAAAAACTGCACAGTTTTTTTGGGTTTTCCTCCAGCTGCCCAACACCCCGCTCAGCCCAGAAACTGCGTAGAGATGTCCTACAAGCCAGCCTCCCAGTTCTATGCAATTTTGGCCAACAAGCTCCTGCAACCCGTTGCCAGCCTCCCTAGAGAATCTGCGTAGTTTTCACTGCCAGTGTCCTCCATGCTGCCTACACTACCTCCCAGGAAAATTTGTGCAATTCTTGCCCTTCAACCGAGCCAGATCCCGCAGATGGTCACTGCTCTACCAGACTGCTCATCCCGGCCTCCCAGTGACCTTTGCGCAATTTTCCTTGACAGTGCCTCGGAGCCCACATCCCAATCTAAAATGTGCTCTGCGCAGTTTCAGAGCCTTGTCCTCCCTCTCGATCACCTACACCAGAGATGCATCATGGTAGACTAGGAGATTTATGGATTTGATGTTGTCTCGTCATGAGTGATTGCAAATACAAGTAAATGGATGAGACATGGCGCGACGACAAATGGGATGAACAAGGAGCGCATGCTAGGAGACTTGTTCGTGAACGGATGAACACATGAAGCATGCCAAGGACTGGTGAAGGAGATACATGCATGTGCAACATCAAGCGAACACCAAGATCATAGAAGACTTCGCGCACCTTGTCATGCGGAGGTGAAGCTATGATACACCAAGAGCACACTCATCACTCAGCAGCAATGTAGCTTGACATGGACACCACCATAAGCATGAACATACCAGCATTGTCATGTCGACTCATGTCATGAGTCATCTCGACCACATCACTATTATGGGTCATTCTGTTGTAATCAATGTAATGTAATGTGGAAGTCCAAGAGACCCACGTGTAAAGTTGAAGAGTCATGTAAGTCGAACAGTCATGAGGAAAGTCGAACAGTCACAAGAGTCAGTTTCACCCTTGGCTATATATACCCCTCATTTGTACATGCAAAGGACTTTTCACCTCGGCTCCTCCTACATAGCCTGGAGAGTCTATAGTCTTTTTTTTTAGGAGCGAGCAGTGGCTCCAACGCCTTGGTATCGAGTTTAGTGATGTAATGGTGTACAGATGTGTCTTGGAACTTTCGCTTCGTTGAAAAGCATGTTAACAGGCCAACACATTTTCACATATGTATCATATTCGTTTGTAAGACTATTCTTTGGACATTTGTAATGCATGTTGCTTTAACTTGTATTAAGACAGTTGAACTATTTCGGTTGTTCTAGTACATATGCTTTTGGAAATGTGTTGTATTAGTTGTTAGCATTGTCACACTCGTGTGGACTATTCCACTAGGTGTTGTACATACTACCTGTTCTCTTCGTGTTTGCAACTGCGGCATCCGTGTGGACTACTCCGTCGGAAACTGCGCATGCCCTGTTGTGTTGTTTGTCTCTAACAAAGTTGGGACTATTCCCTTTTGACTTGAGACTCACTCTCACCCTCTCTTCCTCTGCAGTGAAAAAACCTTGACACAAGCAACACTAAGAACTCACTAAGCACACAAACCTCGTTGTTTGAAGACAAAGTAAACCTCTCATGTGTTGACAAGCAAAAGCTATGGCATATTTTTAAGATAATGGAAGTCGAGCCATCGTACCGGATAGGACTCCTACACCAAACGGTGTGAGGTCTAGTTAGGACTTCATATCGGGGAGATCCCATGAATGTTGTCGGGTCCAGCACCGTCAACACAAACAAACCTATTATAATATAATATCTTATATAAAACTCCAAATGAATGTATTTAGCCATTTTGCCTAAGTGAAACATGGAATTCCAGTGGTTGGTTTCCCACATAAACGAGAGCTCCCAAACAAAATCAAAATATGAGGATCCTCCTAATATCAAATTAGGCTCCCATAGCAATAACTTATTTAGTTAAAGCATTCTTTGCAACCAAAGGATTGAAAAACTTCTGACTCTCCATCAAAATATTCGAAAACTATTTGAGATTGTAACTGTCCAAAATTACGAATCGATTCATTTCGTTTACAACCATTTGGAAGCAAAAAAATCAGTGTTGAGTTTGTATGTGGCTATTATAAAAGAGCTTAAATTCAGCAAAACCATCATAGTTGGGAAAAATTAAATTCCTACAATGCTATCATTTACAACATTACTCAGATAAGTTAGTACTCCCAGAGACGATTTTTTCTCATTGATGTTGCTTGTTAATTGTTATTTTAAAATTGTAAATTTGCTTGAATTCAACGGCATCCAGCATCCTATTAGTACCTCAAGGCTTCAGGCTAAATATGAAGATATCTCTTATGACCATGTATACATCCTTATGTATGCAATGGGTTATAAAGAACAGCCATTGGTGACCTATGAATGGAGGAATTTCACTCATGCAGGGCGTCATTCTCAAGCATTGGTGTCTTGCATCAGTCTGAGATTCATTAGAAGTTAAGTTTATAATATGACATCCTTTTGGCATAGATACCAAGTCAACCCATGTGGATAGGGCAGACCACAATAACAATGGAACCTTCAAGACAGCTCAACATTCCATCAACCTCACTAGTGAACTAACACCCCATAGGGGATGGAACACTAATTTGGTTTGCCATGTTATATGTAAATCCATTACAACATAAATTCCATGTAATGGCAAAGAAATTTCACATCTTACGAGTTTGAAGTTGAATTTCAAGGGAACTGCATTTTCCAATAAAAAAGATCAAATGGATGACTTTGATAAGTCTTGTAATACTACACAACAGGTTAAGTTTAACCACAAAATAAGAGACCAGCGAACACTAGAAAAATGGTTGAATTAGGTGTGTCTAGTAGCACAATACAAATGACTGAATTGAGTGGACTAGGCAGGATTATTACAAGTTGACCCATATTGGTTTTGTTATCCTGTGAGACAACTCAAACACCAATACTCGGGCCAATCAAACTACAGAAAACTATATAAATATTCTCATGTTTAATTAGACTAAGATTTATCTTCAGATTATAGTGCTTTTCATTGACAAAGTATAAAGTTTGTCAAACACTTCTCAGCTAGTACTGTGTTTACTAATTGTAAGGTCACATTCACCACACATCCAGTTTATGTTCATAAACTGATCTGTATGGGTTAGGAGGTTGGCATGCAAGTTTATTAGCCATTGGTGGTTGTTTCAAAAAAGAATAGGCAATGAATGAGGCCCTTTCCTTAAAAACAATAGATGGGTTAAAATTTCTTCTTCAAGTTGTATAGTAACATCTCTTCTATAGCATTTTCCCATTTTCTTGACCCAAATATTCCCATATTGTTCATGGATTTCTGCCAGCGATGAAGAATTTATTCTGGTATACAAGCAAAAAAGAAGGAAATGGAAGAATCCTAACTCAAGATTTGTTCATGATTTAACCCTTCAAACTAATAAGAAGGGTATAAATGTGATTGTACAAGAAATTATAAAAATTACAAATGCCACAAAAGAAAAGATTGATTTAGTAATATAAATGGGAAAGAAACTCCAAGAACATAATAACAAGTTAAAATACACTCTCAAATGCATTAAAGTATAGAAAGCAAGATTATTCATATTTTACAAAAATTACATTTAATAGCATGTGAAGGAACTCATTCTTTTACAAGGATTCCGTAAACTGCGAAGCCGTGAAGTCAAGTTCTTGTCTCATAATGCAGCACATAAACCAATCACTGGTATAAGTTGGCATCCCCGTTATTGCTGCTGCCAGAGCTTCTGACATATCCTCCTCACATGTTAAAGCAAAAGCATGCGAAGGGTTTTGCACTTCTTCTAGGCTTAGCACAGCCTGCATAAACCACATCCACAAGCATGTTTCAAGTCAGCAGCAATTGATGCACAGTATTAGGGAAAAAATTATAGTGAGAAAAATACTTACCTTGCCACCTGCAGCCATGATAATAGCTGAAAGATCCTCCACTTGTGGCTGAACATGTGGTGTAAGATACACATGAAAATCATTGAGTAACACGCGGGGATTAGCAGATGCTTTAAGAACAACATCTTCCACTTTTACTCCATATTTTGACTCGAAATCTTTATCCTTCAAGACATATGGCATTTCACCTAAACATGATTAAGCATGACATAAGATTCCGGAGGGTGCAGCTTGCAAGGTTATTCTTTCAACTTCATATACAATATGCAAAAGTAGAATCAATCCTGCAGCTTACCTACAAATTTACTTTCCCTGAAGCTTGCTTTCAGCCACTCTGGTGAGACTACCCAAGCACTGGACAGAGAAAGCATGTTAGAAATATAAAGTTTTTTTATTGGGTAATAAACTTTTTGACTTTAAGAAAACAAATGCTCATGATGAGATGCACAATAGATTTTAAGAATCCCCTCAGAAATAAGATCTTACCCAGCACAAAGTGCAGTACAAAAATTTAGCGTCCTCCTCACTTGCCCCGTGACAATATGTGTGCAGATATTCCCATTACAAGAAACAGTACCTCCCAGGTTCTCAATAATCTATGTTTTCAATTGTTGCAGAAGAAAATCAGCTCAGACTGAATTAACACAAAGAATCAACCAAAAGAAGACCTCAAAACTAGACAACACTACAAGTAAATATATCAAGATCTAATTTATATGAACAAGATGCACTGATCCTGGGCATTAAATTCTGAGTAACTAATATCCTATTATCTATATAATGTGCACCAATGCTCAGAATCAGTTTCATGACATTAATATATGCATGTCAATAGATAATATTTGTGAATTGTGAAGACAAATATTTTAGAATTTTTGCTATTAAAATGTTTTCTATTCCATACCAAAGTCACCAGACTTGACTCAGGATGAGACTTATTTTGACCAGATAGTCGAACGTGACTCCAGACTTGGCAAAGATTCATGAATCAACCCAGCAAAGACTTGGCACCCTGAAAAATACAAAAATAGAGACTTTCAAAATAATAAATATAAATTTTTAGGTTACACATGTGAGATTAGTTTGACTTGGCAGTTTTTTTGGTTTGACAGTTTAGTTTCACCAAAACAGTTTTTGCTTGGACTCAGAAAGGTTAAAAGATTTTGGCAAGTTCAGTCAAGTCAACCCTGGCTAGAATCAGACCCACTGGATCCAGGTTAAACCAACCCAGATTGCCCACAGATCAGGTGGACTCATGTAGTCCTATTACTATGTTCCATATTAATGACTTTTATAATTTCCATGTGTATGAGAAGACATTGAAAAGTCTTTAGTTTGTAATCATAAACAATTTTTTGTGCAAAGTTCAATGTCATGAAAGATTTGCCACAAACAAAAGGTATCACAGCTTTCGTTATGTTGGTGGGTAACCCATAGGAGATAATCCTTCCCCTCATTTAAGAGCCAAACAAAAAGCACATAGCATTATGACAGAGTTCTCCACCTATTGCTCTAGTCAGATCTCTCTCCCATCTAGCATTCTTCTTTAAGGAAGGTGGGTCATCTCTCAACATGCACTCTAACCATTCTAGCAATCACGTTCCTTCATTTAATGTTATGGGCATATTAATATGGATCACGTGGCAAATTGGATGATTGACCAATCTCAATTGTATCCTTATTCCACACTTAACCTAAAAGATTAATATTTGACTCTAGTCCAGTGGGACCTCCTATAAGGCCTTAAGGTTTAGTAAGGGCACCATTTGAGAGGCACTAAATGATATAGCATGTCCATGGTTATCCATACCACTTTACATCTCTCTTAATTATCCATCTCCATTCTTTGGGTTGGTTGTCATTGGTCATTGGGATTTGGCACCCTATATCCACATCCTTTAGTCAGGAACTGGAAACTTGGCCCCAAAGGTTGATGTGGCTAAAAGAACATTAAAAGCATATAAAGCCACAATGAAGGAAAATGTCAAATGCAAAGATGATTGGGACATATTTACCCTGTGGGCAAAAGCCTAGCATGAGCTCTACCCCTTTCATTAGCCATCACCCAATTTCTCTAGCATCCAATACTTCACCTAAAATAAAGAAACTATTGAATGCCTCTCAACCTTGATGAGCAAGAAACTGCTACATTTGACAAGGATATTGGAAAAGCATAAAGCAAACTTGGGCTCCTAAGCTATGCACCAAATAAAGATAAATCATTAAAGTAAAAGGTGCATCAAATGAGTGGAAAACGCGGGTCGAGGAAAGGGGTTAACTCATGCCACCACAATTGCTCCCTCTTTACATCATTACACTTTGCATGTTGGACCCCATTAGTCGATCTCATGGTTGTGGCATTTTCCTTGAAGTCTCTCCCACTCCATGACCACCAAACAACACACACCTATGGATTGATGGGTCAACTTGGGACATGTCATTCCCCTTTGGCATTGGAAACTGTTGACACCTAATCCTCAGTGATTGGGGAACTGAATGTGAACAGTCATCGAGAAGATGAACAGAACAATCACATTCATGTATATATTAGATAGCTGGTTAAATGAAAAACATATTAGTTTTCTGGAGTTACTCCTGACCTGACATGGTATCAGAGCACAGGTCCCAGGTTCTATTTTTAACCTTGTAACTCCTGTCCACTACCTGCCTTCTGCTCCTCTGTCCCTCACCTGAAGGAAACCCTGCCTGAAAGAAACGTTGCCGCTGCTGTCTGGTGTTAAACGCTCAGGTGTCATTTGAAAATGGTCAAATGTCCTCCGCGTGCCCCAGCACAGGGTTGGTTAGAGTCCATTCCAATGCGTATTTGTTGTATTTTGTGTGCTCGTGTTCCCATTCTGTGACCAGTAACCAGTAACCATTTCGTGTAGAGGCACGGTATTCCACATTGGCAACCTAGATTTCCCGCGTCTTTCGTGATAGATGCCACGGACTTTCCGCTAACAGCCCTGAATCTTTCGCGTCTGCTGTATAACGGATTGACATTGTCTCCATTTGTTGCATATTGAATGAAGTATGCTCCATTCAAAAACTCATCGTTCACAGACCTCGTCCTTCCCATTGTATTTGATCTAGTCACCTGCTAATCAACCATACTGTCATAATGAGCAATTCAAACTTTGCAACCTATGTCGTAAATTTGTTTGCATTATTCGTGGGTCGATTTGGGAAAGAGACCTGCTTCTTAAAGCTGTCATTTGGAGCAACAAAACGGTTCCCTTCACTTCTGATTGTCGGGTTCATGGATCCTCCAATGGCATTACAAATCCGTGCGTTCCATTTTTTTTGCGCCACTTAAGGGTTCATGGTTCATGAAACGAACAGGTTGTTGTTTCTCCGGAACCATTACAAATCCGTGCGTTCCATTTTTTTTGCGCCACTTAAACCAATTCTTCGTCGGACAAAACAAAAGAGTCCGGACATTGTAAGTGTTTTCCAATTGCTGGAGCTTGTTTTAGGAAAGCGTAATGAAGTTTACGCTGAATCTTTGGTTGATTATCTGAAGAATCAAGAGCAGCATAAAGCGTTAAATCTTGATCGGTGATAGCTATGATACGGTGATAGGGTTTTTTCAAAAGCGCTAAAATTGTTTTTCAGTAATATATATGGTGATCAATATTTGTTTCAATGATGAATGATATATAAATGGCGTAGCAGAATTCTATCCCTGCTCAGATTTTGGATGAATACATTTTCATATCAGAATTTTTTTTAGCAGCAGAAGTTTTTTAAAAGCAAATTTTTTTTCGCCATCAGAAGTATTAATATATCAGCAAAAGTTTTTTATATCAGCAGAAGTAACCTTTTACAGAATGCATTCAATCATCTCTATGATAGGAATAGTTCTCACTGGCAAGGAGAACTATCCTGACTAGTCCCGGATGGTACAACACACCCTCATTTTCAATGAGCTGTGGAAAGGAGTGTGTGTCGGAGAAGG
>APFE031604651.1:215693-229368 GCA_000404065.3 Pinus taeda | reverse complement strand
TTTTATAAAAAAAAAACTAAATATTTAATGTATTTTTTACAACGACCGAGTCATTGAAAACGAGCCGGCCGAGTCATTGCCGTTTCGGAGTCGGAGTCGGAGTCATTGCTCGGCCGAGTCGGAGTTTTAAAACTATGCCTTTAACCTAGTTGAACACTCAAGTAAACTTGTTTAGGGGATTTGCTTGTAAAAATCATGAAAAAGTGACGTGCTTACCCTGCTACTATAAATAGAGGGGAGTCACTTTTCATTTCATCATCACACTTCTCTAGAAGTGCGTAGTTAGCTCTTTTGTCTTCTACTTGGCCGCAATGTAGTTTCATGGTACAAGTTTGTCTTCAAGGAGGAATTTTGCATGAGGAGATTTCTTTGGGATTGATTGAAGATATTATTATGGAAAGCTTATAACTTTATTGTTTATCTTTTGAATTTTGCGTCATTGCTATCTTATATGAATTATGGTTTCTATGTGTGCCATGTTGAAATTGCAATATCTAACTTGAAATCTTGATTCGTCATGCTATGCAAAATTGTTTTCCTTGAATCCCTCAAGAGAACTCTGCATTGTGCATCTCTTGAACTTAAAATCTCCCACTAAGGAAGTCGCTAGGGTTTGTAAGAAGAGGTTGTTTCCCTCTCACCCTCTTCATCAAGGTTGTGCCCATTTATATCAAAGCACTAGTCGAGGAGATGGTGATCAATCTCTTCTCTATAATTGTTTTCTCTCTCTTCTCTCTAAAATTCCAAATATCTATCGTTAGGGTTAGGATTTCCTTGAAATATTGCTAAAAGGTAATTTTACTTTATGTTTTATTGCCCTTTTAGTAAGGATTGCATTTAATATTGATAAAAAGCAAAATATAGCATTAATCACATCGTAAAACCCTAATTCTAGCGCTGACATCATCATTTATATTGTTGTTTTATGCATGTCTCAGAGATAAAAGCTTAATTGCAAATGCTAAACCTTGCATATCTAATTGATAGCCATGCTCCTTTATTGACTTATCATTGTAAGGTTATAAAAATAAAATTGTTTATCTTTCTATTTCTTTCTTTATACAAAATATACAATGTCATGATTACAAATTGGTCATTATGAAGACCAAACCTAGTTACAATTTCCAACATTCTTGAGGCAGCCTTTTGGAGAAAACTTTCGACCAAACTTTGAAGTGATTTTTGAAGAGTCCTTGAAGTTATCTTTGAAGAGTTTTTGGAGTTGACCTTGGAGAATCTTTTATCAACATTTTGAAGTGAATTTGAAGCAATCTTGAAGCCATCTTTGGAAGTCATACTTGGAACAACCTTTAGAGACACTTTCAAGGAAGTATTTTGGAACTATTTGGTAAAGTTTTGAAGTATTTATAAAGGTTGGAGCTTAAGAGGATTGGTGTCCTCATATAGACCAAGTTGGTGCCCGTATTTGCATAACAGGATTGGTGTCCTCAATCAAGGTTGGTGCCTTGCACGATTGAAGGGATTGTAAAGGTTGGAGCCCATATTAATAAAAGAGGAGTGGTGTCCTTAGCGTTGTAATCTGAACAACCATTATATAAGATATTTTTATTTTATTTCTTGTGTTTTGGCATAACATAATAATTTTAAAGAAATATCGATTCACCCACCCCCCCCCCCACCCTCCGCCCTCAATATTTCCAACAATTGTTATCAAAGCCAACTTCTTCAAGATCAACCTAACAACTGGAAATAATTTTTTTTTAAACTACAATGACAAGCAAGGAAGCACTTAAGGCTCCACATTTTGATGGAACAAATTTTACATTTTGGAAGGAGGAAGTACTATCTGATGTCTCTTGGTATTGAAGTGTGGCAATCAGTTACAGATGGATATAAAATTCCATCTCTTCAACCAACAGACCAAGACGGAAAGAAGGCATATGTAGCAAATGCCAAGGCTTTCAATTCTATAACAAGTGATCCATAAGTCTCAAAATTCACCAAGCTTATGAATTGTGAATCAGCAAAAGAAATGTGGGACAAGCTTATTACTATCTATGAAGGAGATGACAAAGGTCAAAAAGGCAAAGCTTCAAACAATTCGAAGGCAGTTTGAAAATCTCAAGATGAATGATGAAGAAGATATTGTTGCTTACTTCCTATGAGGAGATGAAGTAGTCACTCTCGTAGAGGGCTCGCTGAAGATGTCAAGGAAAAGATGATCGTCCAAAAAGTTTTAAGATCTCTTTTAGATCATTTTGATGCTAAAGTTCGTGCCATAGAAAAACTAAAAGATTTGGATAATTTATGAATGGATGAGCTTCATGGAATTCAAGAAATCCAACTCACAAGGAAGCCGCAATCAAGGCACCAAAGACTTCGAGAAAGGGGAAGAGCTATGATTGCACCCGCGATGATTCTAATACTGAGATGGCACAATTTGTTAGTAAGCTGAAGAAAGGATCCAAACTCAAAGGTAAGTTACCTTTCATTTGGTTTAGATGTGGTAGAATAGGACATTATGTAGCCAAGTGTCCTTTCAAAGATGACAATGATGATTGAGACGAACCCAAGAAAAGAACATTCAAGAAGAGAGGCTCGGAAAAATGGATGTCTTCTCCAAGCAAGGCAATGATGACTCTCATGAAGAAGAACATGATGGAAGTAGAGAAATATTGTTCATGGCCTTTACAAATGAAACAGATAATCGAAAAGAAGAAGAAGTATGGATGAGCCATTGATCAGTGCCTTAGAGGAAAATCATAAACTCCGGAAAAAGAATGGAAAATTATCTGAAGATATCATCGCTCTCAAAACCAAGAAAGAAGAAGCTAAAAGAATAGAAGAAGCCTTGAACAATAAACTAAAGGAAAAGGAAGAAATGAGTGAAAATTTGGAAGCTAAAGTAGTATCTTTAAAAAGGGAGTTAGACAAAGCCAACAAGAATTTGAGGAGTTCTCAAACCTTGGATGTTATTTTCAACTCCCAAAGACCATCCCTTGACAAATCTGAACTTGGCTATACAGGCAAATCTTCAAATTCAAAGGAAGATACCAATGTTCATCATGAAGAAAAACCTAAAAGTTTTGTTAATGTCCTTAAACAATCTCATCACAATAATCCTACAGGAAACAAAGCTCATCAAAGGAATGAGAAGTAGTCCCTCCCCAAAAGGAATGTCTCAACAAGGCAAGTCTATTCTAACAAGTATCAAACCATTTTTCTTGGTCATTGTTAAAATTTTGGTCACCAAGCAAAACACTACAAGGAGTTAAGGACTAATCACCAAAATAAGTTTGTTGGCATTAAGAGAGAAGACCAAATCAAAACTTATAATTCCTTTGCTCCTCTTTGAAAGCATAGTCTAGAATGCTACAAATGCAACAATCTAGGCCATGAAGCAAAAAATTGTCCACTGAAGCCAAGAGAGAGAGTCTACGAAAAGAAGACTGAAGAATCTACCCCTGAGAAATGTGGTCTGGTTATGTATGTTCAAAACAAGGAAAGTCAGTGGTTTGTAGACAGTGGATGTTCTAAGCACATGACAGGTGACCAGAAAAAGTTAATCTCATTAAGCAAGGAAAAGGTGGAAATGTGACCTTTGGAGATAACGGATGTGCTAAAATAGTTGGAACATGCATAGTAAGTCTCAACAATGGCAAGGCCAAAGCACAAAATGTTCTATATGTTGAAGGCCTCAAGCATAATCTTTCGAGTGTCAGCGAAATGTGCGATCAAGAACATGATCTCAATTTTCGTGCCAAAAACTGTGAAACAAGGAGATCATCTTCAAGAAAACTAGTAGGAAAGTAGTAAGAACAGTGGATAATGTATACATTCTCAGTGAAATTCAAGAAGAAAAATGTTACATGAGTCAAACAAATGAAAGCTAGCTATGGCACAAACATCTAGCACATCTAAGCTTTGATAACTTGGTGAAGATCAAGAAACCTCAAGCAGTAAGAGATATCCCCAAAATGTCAAAACCAACAAATGTTATTTGTGTACCATGTCAACATGGAAAGCAAACTAAGACCATTTTCAAGTCAAAGGAATATTCAACATCAATGCCTCTGGAAATTGTACATACAAATATGCGTGGTCCAACCAAAACTCCAGCATTGCAATGAGAAAGGTACTTTATGTTATTCAAAGATGATTATACTAGAATGTTTTGGGTATCTTTTCTTAAACATAAGTCAGAAGCACTAAATTGTCTTAAAATTTCAAAGCAACAATTGAAAATGGAAGTGAGTTGAAGATCAAATGCTTAAGATCAGATAGAGGTGGAGAATTTGTTGGAAATGTAACCAGCGTCGGTCTTCATAACGCAATTCAAATGTACTATTGATGTATTTATTATATTCATTATTATTATTTCTAGTCAAAGCATGTTATTCATGCTTATAGGGTCAGTTGAGTCAAAAGAAAATTAATTATGAGTCAAAGAAATGTAATTGAGTCAAAGTCCTATTTGGACTTCTTATAAGAAAATAAAAATTATTTTTGTCTTGAGTCAAAGAGTCAAATTGTCAACCACAAGACCAAGTCAGCCCTCCTTGACTAGTCGGCCTAAGAGGCATCTTTTTGACCTCCTGGACAACTATAAATATAAGCCAATTTATTTGACCAGTTGAGAAGCTAATTAATTCAGCCATCATCACATCGATTTTGTGCAAAACAATAAGAAGAAGATAGTTGAAGTCAAAGGAGAGAGAAGAAAGTCAAAGGAGAGAAAGAAGATGAATTTTTTGCCCTAGTTTTGTTCACACGTGAATTTTTTTGAGGTATTGCATGCCAGAAATTTCAGGGGTTGAAATTTCAAGCGTTAACCAAATTTCATAATTTTGACTAGTGTTGACTTCTATTGACTTTGCCTTGTTGTAGGTGACTTGGAGGAGGGCTGATTTGGGTTCTTTGTGACAATGTAGTTCTTAGTTTTGGGTCTTGGATATCTCACTTTGATCTAATTCTATAAGAAGAGGATTTTTGGGTTTTCCCCCTTGTGGGATTTTTGCCCTATCTTGGAGCCTAATTTCTTGTGTTTTGTCTCTTTGTGATCTTTATGTTTTCGTAATTGCTTGATGAAGAGAATATAAATTTAATAAGAAGCCAACAACCATTCACAAGTAATTATAAAGAGAAATCAATCATTACCTATTAGCATCTTGGTTTCTCAACAGAAATTACCTCAGGAGAATTCAATGAGTTATGTGAAAAACATGGAATCAAGAGGCAACTTTATGTTGCTAGGACTCCACAACAAAATAGAGTGGTAGAAAGAAAAAACAGATCTGTATAGGAGACTGCAAAAACAATGTTCTCGAGAGATAACTTAACAGTTAAATTCTAGATGGAGGCAGTTGGGGTAGCAGTTAACATCTTAAACAGGGCACAGCTCTAGGTAAACAATGATAAAACTCCATACGAGCTATGGAAAGGAAGATTTGGTTTTGTAAAACATTTCAGAATATTTGGAAGCAAATGCTTTATGAAGATAAACGACAATTCACTAGGCAAGTTTGATTCTCGCATTGATGAAGTAATTTTTCTCAAATATTCATTAAGAAGCAAGGCCTACAAATGCTATAATAACCATCTTCAGAAGGTGGTAGAAAGCATTTTGATGTAAAGATAGATGAGACTCTTCCCGAAAAAGAAGCAGATCTAACAAATGAAGAAGTCCTTATCCTTACAGATTTGAAAGTGTAGCAAAAGAAGGGCAGGGGTCAGAAGATAAAAAGTGTAGAAATTTTAGGTTTTGTTGTAGTTGTCCCCAGTTTCAGTTTGTTCTGCATAGAAGTTTAATGCCTAACCCCATAGTTAAAATGCAGATTGAAATAGGAAAACTACAAGACTAGCTCTACTTTTCTTTCACTTTCCAGTTAATATGAAACATTTAACAAGCACAGACATAAATTGAAGGCACTTATTTTTGGTCAAACACTGAACTTGGAAAAACCCACAAGGGGAAAATTAGTCTTGAGGAGGATTTTATTTGCTAATCTCAGAGAATTTTTTACACAGCAATTAATACACTTCAAGTACTTATCTCTCCCTTGAAGTTTCTGCTTAGCCTTCTAGAAAAATATGTCTCTATCCTTAAATCCCTTGCCTTTGTCAAACCTCTGCAATGTGCTTCTGTCAGACATCTACGTTGGGATTTATGCTTAGACAGACTGAAGAATTGAACTTTATTCTCTAGAAACTCGTGCCAATACAGTAATTACCCTCAAAAATATGTTGTCAGACACTTAAATTTCTCAATCTACGTGCCACTGACAGCTCTCTTCCAACCTTGAATTTGCAACCTCAAACCGACTGTTTATCTGTGTTTTGGTCTACTTCCTCTCCTCTAAACTCGTGCTGAAGTCTATTAAATTTGCGGGCCAAAGTCTCCTAAAAATGCAGGCCTTAGCTTCCTCAAAATTTGCATTGTCCCTGCTACAGAATCTCGGGTTCAGTGTTGATCCTCTCTACTAGGAAACTCAAGCTAGGTGGGTGACTTCTCTTGCTACAAGTTTATCCTATCCTCTTCCGCAATCTTCAGCTATCACAGCCTCTCTTTGTTCTCTTCCTCCTTGATCTCTTCTCCAACAAATGCTCATGAAGAATGAATGCTCTCTATGCATTTTTACCCTTTCTAGTTTCATTATGTTGAGAGAAACCCTAACCCTATGATTAAGGGCTGAGATTAAATCTCAACTCTCCTTGATCAAGGGTGGTGATCTTATCTCCCATTGACCCCCTTTTCATGTCCCCCCCCCCATTAATGAGCACCCTAGTCACTTTAATGTTGTTTTTGTACCTTGTGCCTTTTTCACATAATCTCAACTTAAATCCATAGTGACTTTAATAATATATAGTACATAGTACTAAAGTACCTCATAAAGTGACTTTAAGTCACATGACTTTAATAACTAATAATGTCACTTACTAAAAACGTGTTCTCATGTGTTTTCCTAGGAAAAAAGGCAAAAGCACTAGGAAACACCTCCTTGGTACATTTTTTCAACAAAAAGGAGGAACAAACTCAAACACCATCAAAGACAGCCTTCAGGTTTGTACAGAGGCATCATCCAGAAGACCAGATTATAGGAGATATGGACAGAAGCATCATCCAGAAGACCAGATTATAGGATACATGGACACAAGAATACTAACAAGAAGAAGGATGATAAACACACCGAAAAAGAGTGATATTCTTCCATGTTGGGATGGAAGAATGTGTTGTCGTAAGCACACCTATGATTATAGTTTGCAGGCTGGGTAAGGACGATGAATCTCCTATAGTAGATGCAACTCTCAACAGATCAATGATTAGAGGTCTTTTATATCTGACAGCTTCATGACTAGACATCATGCGGGCAATAGGTATGGTGGCAAGGTTCCAATCAACCCCTAAGGAATCTCACATGCAAGTTGTAAACAGGATATTCAGATATCTAAAGGGCACTCATGATTTTGTACTATGGTATCCTAAGAGCACAAATCTTACCTGGCCAGCATACACCGATGTAGACTGGGCAGGAAACATTGATGACCGGAAGAGCACCAACAGAAATGCATTTTTCTTGGGAGATTGTCTTGTATCTTGGTTGAGCAGGAAACAGTTATCCATATCTATTTCCATAGCTGAAGCCAAATGTATTGCAGCAGCAGATTGTTGTACACAAATACTTTGGATGAAGGAATCAGTGCAATCAGTTTCTCAGAAAACCCAATCATGGACTAAAAAATGAAACATATTCCAATCAAGTACCAATTTCTTCGAGAATAGGTCGCTGATCAAAACATCAAAATGCCAAACGGAATATGTTAGCACTAAGAAACATATTGCAGACATCTTCACTAAACCTTGCCTCAAGAAGCATATGAATACCTTCATCAAAAGATGGGTGTCAACTATCTTTCATCCTAATAAGGCACCCCTTTGCTATTGATGTCAAAGGGGGAGTAGCAGGAAGTCAGGGGGGGGGACAACTCAAAGTCAGGAGGAGTAGCACAATGACAGGGAGAGCAGCTCGATGACAGGGGGAGTAGCATAAAAATTGGAACTTGAGGAATGATGCCATCAATAACAAAGGGGGAGATTGTTGAGAAAATAATTGTTATTGATGTCAAAGGATGTCCAGTTGAAGAGGAGAATAACATAGGCTTAAAGATCAATTTAAGCCCTTTCCAACGAGGTATAGCATGCCCCCTAACTCCTCTCCATTGAAGAAAAATGAATTTTCTAAGACAAAAACCACCTATCTGCCCTCCATTCAAGTCAGCCCTATTTTGGGTGACCCAACCAGTATAAATAAGAGAGTCTACTCCATTTAGGCTCCAAAAATTCAGGCAAGCAAGAAGCAGAGGAACTCGGACCCAAAGAGGAAGCAAATAGGTTCATATCACATGAACCTAGAGGCAGTTTGAAGGAAGGTTTTATGGTTTTTATCTCTGTTGAGATTAAGAGATCTTGGAGGCTTTTTTCTAATCAGATTTTGAAGCATTTCTGAGCTATCTTTGTGGATGAATTCAGCCTCCTTGCAGCACAAAATTTCGGCCTCCTTGTAGCACGAATTTTGGCCTTGAGACAGCCCTAATTTGGCCTGTACTTGGACAGATTCAACCCTGTAATTCAGCCTTGCGATTTCGGCCTGGTTTGGACCAGACTTGGAGCTGGTTTTTGATATGTTTTGGAGGTATTTTTGAGGCAGCTTTTTGGAGCAATCTGGAAGCCTTTTGGAGCAGACTTTGGACCAGACTCTGAAGTGATTTTTGAAGAGTCCTTAAAGCTGTCTTTGAAGAGTTTTTGGAGCAGACCTTGGAGAATCTTTAATCAGCCTTTTGAAGTGAATTTGAAGCAATCTTAAAACCATCTTCGGAAGTCATCCTTGGAACATCCTTTGGAGACACTTTGAAGGAAGTATTTTGGAACAATTTTGGTAAAGTTTTGATTCTGGAAGTATTTATAAAGGTTGGAGCTTAAGGGTATTGGTGTCCTTATATAGACCAAGTTGGTGCCTGGATTTGCTTAAGAGGATTGGTGTCCTCAATCAAGGTTGGTGCCTTGCAGAATTGAAGAGATTATAGTGGTTGGAGCCTGTATTAATAAAAGAGGATTGGTGTCTTCATCATTGTTATTTGCACAGTCATTATATAAGATATTTTTAGTTTTATTTCTTGTGTTCTAGCATAAATTGTGATTCTTAACTGGCATAACATAACAATTGTAAAGAAATACTGATTCAGCCCCTCTCAGTGTTTCCAACAGCTTCAAGCTACTGAATTTATAAAAGTCCAAACATATTCTAGTCTAATGTTTCTTAGGATGTTATTTGGTTTCATTGTTTCCATGTTAATTGGAATCTTAGAAATTAAATTAATAAAATAAATAGAAGAACAGTATACAAGACATTATGCCCTAGAAGCACAATGTCATTATTGTATAAGCATTATGTGACAAAGCAGTATATAATCATATAAAGAAACTACCTTTGTAAGATGCATCCTTTTCTTCTCATCAGCCATATTCATGAGCATTATCACAGGCTGTTGAATTCTAGCTGCAGAAACTGCTACAACATTGCTTGGAGAAGCTTTTACTGGGTCAAGAACATATGCATCCACATTGGAAACTTCCGGTTGTGAAATTGGAAATTGAGTGTGTATAGGAAGAAGTATCTCACCCAGTGGTTCTCGTGATGTACACACAATATTAGTTGGTGTCACATTTCCACTGTTGACTTTAAACATAGATTGAATGTTACTTTTGTATTCTGCAATTGTACTCGCATCATTTTGATCATTCTCATTGACTTTTCTTGATTTGGAATACAACTGTTCATGTAGCCCACTTCGCTTTGTTCCTCTTCTCATACACAAACATGTTGTGCTCACCTTTTCTAGATTATTTGAATTTGCTAATGTTGCTTCTATATTATCAGCTGCTTTGCAATCACAAATCTTCCCCTCCATGCAAAAATCCAACACTGAATTACCACAGTTCTTTTCATAGTTTCTGTTCACCATGTCTGCAAACAATGCATGTGGCATAACCAATAATTTATACGCAAATATAAATGCTCAAAGAAGATGAACTATGTTAATATTGCAACAACCAATTATACTGAAAGTGAAATTGACCACATACCTGCTGTGCTATCCAATTGGCCATCATGCAGTTTGACAGGAATGTCATGCTGATTCATAAATGCATCCATTTTATCATTCCCCAAACAATCCTGTGCAGCAGATAATTTTAAAACATTTTCTGCTTTTGCAACTGTTTCAACATCATGAGTTAAAACATTTTCTGCTTTTGCAACCGTTTCAACTTCAGGAGTAACTGACTGATCAACATCCATTGCTACAGTCTTATAGTCTAGCCTGATACCTTCATCCAAAGAACACTTTATAGTGGAAAGTTTGGCCAGATTTCGTTTCGATTCAGTTATTACTGGAGTAGTTATATGGCAAAATGGAGATGCTTTTGTATTCGATTTGGAACCGTCGAAACCAGTTACCGAAAATCGACATGGCTTTATATCCCTTGGAGGAGTAAAGATTTGGGCATTCCCAGACACATTATTATCGCCATTTAAGTGAGAAACCAAAAGCATGGCATTACCGGGCATAGACATTGCCCTACGAACATCAGTTTTTATTGGGAGCCTCTTGGCTTTACCCTTATCATCCACCTGAGCAATTGTTGAAAATCCCTGCAATACAGGCAAATGCTGAGAAAAGAATCAATAAAATAAGAACAATCCGACACTTGGATACCTTAATTCAAACAGATTACCTGTTTGAGCCAAAATCCTTCAGATTCCTGATCACCCCAGCAAAATAATGTTAAGACTCCGACATCATGCAGTCTTTTCTTAACTTCTCTAAAAAGAAGCCGACCAAACCCCTGGTTTAAACATCCAGGAATCAGTATATAAAGGAATCACTATAGTAGAGGATTTGCTAATACAGAAGCAAGTTTTATAACTCTAAAATGTTCAAAATATAAACTAAATTTCTCTGTCCTGATTCTTAAAAAATTGGTTGTGTCTCTAATTAAAATATTATGTGGATAACCCTGTAAGCAACAAGTACGGCATCATAAAGGTGAGTTTGTGATGACTACTCAATGTAATGCATTTAACCATCACTTGTAAATACCTTATTCACTAAGTATGCATAAGAGTACATGCTGGATAGCAGAAGAGACACAAATTGTGGTCTTTAGTACACAATAATTGCGATATACAACAGCATCAAGTACAAAGTTTGTGAAAAGATATGCTGCTTCATTAATCCATTGATTAATTATTTTGAAGAGATAATAATTAATATTTCCCAAGTTTGGTACTCTAATATATATTATGAAAGTCAAATACACAAGTTGGAGCAAAACTAGCAATAAAGAGATTCAAGGAAGTTACGTTGCAATCTAGAATCATTCTTAATAAATCAATTTTACTATTTTCGTCTTTACCCTAGACCGACATCTCTTAAATGAGATAAAAAAAAATCTTATAATTTTATAATTTCATCTCATTTATGTTGAAAATTCACAGCTAAGGGATGAATTTCCTTGAATAAAATTTCATTTCTGACTATTCTAGAGTGACTTTCTAAATAAAGATTGTCATGTCTATCATTGCAACCATGACTTTCCAAAATTAGTAAGTCATCTTGCTTCAATTGGTAATCATGTATATATGATGGAAAATCATTTATCCTTAATCAATCTAAATTGTTTATTTTTTTAATTTAATCATCAATTTTATTATTATTATTATGACACTTATGATACTATAATGTTATCTAAAGAGGAATTACATGTCACCTCTCCTACTTCGCACTCAATCATGCCACTTCACATCTATCTCCTTGATGGAAAATCAAACTCTCTCATTCAATAATACATTACTCTCTCTCTCTCTCTCTCTCTCTCTCTCATGCTCTTATGCACCTCTTACACTCTCCTAGACACTTTAATGACTTGTCTTAAAAGATTCCTCTTACACCTCTTTAATGCATAAGTTACACTTCTCCTTAATGGCTCGAATTACTAAGCCATGTGTTCTTCTTCTTTATGGCACAAGTCACTAAGGCATACGTACTTCCTCTTGATGGCATGAGTTACTAAGGCAAGCGTACCTCCTTTATGGCATAAGTTACACTCCTATTTTGGCATATGTAACTGTTAAGATATGGCATGTTCTATGCTTAGTGCAATTTACTTCAATTTCTTCTTATTAGCCAAATGTCAATTTCATTATTTAGAAATCACATTAACATAAAGTAAAATGCTGATAGAACATAAATAAATCAAGAGAAGACAAGCCAAGACAAGAGACACCAGATGTGGCGGCTAGCTTGGGACAAACCCCAATGTGGGGAAAGTGAAACCCTTTGATCAATTCTTCTATAATCATCAGTAATTCTTATACAATTCTATAATTTTATTACAGCAGCAGCAAAACCCTAACCAGCAAAGTCAAAGCTGGTCAAACAAGTCAAAATTGACCTCCAATCAGCTTGGTCAATATCCCAGTCAACTCGGCCTCCAACAGCAAGCCCAAAAACATTCTGAAAACTCAGTCAAACAAAGGTCAACAAAAGTCAACCTGCAGCCAGCAATTAGGGCAGTCAACTCTGGTCAAACCTAAGGTCAAATCACCTCGGTTTGTGTGCCAAAATCTGCAGTCTGCCAAGGAGAAGCAACCACACCAAATCCACAGTCCAAGAAAAGTCCACGCTGGTCAATGCTCGTCAAAGTGTCTTTCGACAGCCCTGGTCAAACTCGGTCAACACAGCACTAGCCAGAAATCAGTTCGTCCTTCCACACGTTTGAGAGAGATGTTGCTCCTAGATGTGTACCCAATCAAATAAGGAGAGAGAAGAATGTGAGATGAGAGATGAGTGAATAATGCCACAAGGTGTCTTCTATTTATATGAATCGATGAGGATATGTGCCCCACATTTTGTTGTTGACTGACCTTGACAAACTGTCAAGCATATACAAATAAATTCATATCTCCGTAGATACATGTCGGAATCAGATGATTGTTAGATCAATCCTACACCTCTCCACGAAAGGAATCCAAGAAAAATATCAATTGCCATAAATAAGATGACCCACATGGAGTTTGGCCCTAGTTGCCAATTCTAACACTCCCTCTCAACTATGGAGAACTCCATCTGCCAATCCATTTGACCATCAGTACTATCTCTGCCATCAAATGCACTGCCCTTCACTGCTCAGCTTTGCATTTATACTCAAAAACAAAAATCCCAAATACCAAATTAGTTGTAGAAGACGTGAAAACATGCATATTTTTGCATAAATCAAGATAGATATAGCATCCATTGTACATTAATGATTAATTATTTGAGCATCAACCATTTAGATGCATCAACCATCTAGAATCTAGATTCTTCTCCTCTTGTCTAGCCTTTGCCTCTACCTTGATTGTCAAGGGATATAAGTCAACATTGCCCAATTTTGATCAAACTACCTAATCCAAGACTTAAAATATGGTAGAAAAAGCTTAACATGCTTGATCGATGATTTTGACTTGATTGAAAGATAATTTTTTGCTAAGGGTGTGACAAAGGAGTTCAACAATTAACACCACCAACACTAGGGTACATATAGGGCTTGGTGCTCTTGATTAAATGCTAATCGCATACCTTCATACTTGATATAATCTAATGAAATGCCACAATC
>APFE031604651.1:95773-215683 GCA_000404065.3 Pinus taeda | reverse complement strand
GGGCTTGGTGCTCTTGATTAAATGCTAATCGCATACCTTCATACTTGATATAATCTAATGAAATGCCACAATCCCATTGATCCCGAATTTCTGGAAACTGTTAAGTCTGCTGAATTTTGAATAGGATATGAAATTCTATTTCCTTCATATGAAGTCCAATGAGGCTGGAACCACTCTCAAACATCCTGAGTCATTTCATGGTAATGTTAAAAATTTAAGTAAAAGGATGAAAATGAAAAATAAAGGAGAATGCCATATTTACCATGAGGGAGCATCTGCTATATTTATATTTTTTTTTATATTTTTTTTCCCTTCATTCCTCACCTTAACCCAAGGTGGACCCAACCCAACAAGCAAACTCACCAAAAAATATAAAAAGAAACGATATTTTTTAGGCCGCGCGGCGCACTTTTCTGAAGCACGTATGGAATCGTACGGGAACTGTACGATTCGGCCTCCGAAGAGCCGCGCTTCATACGGCCGAAGCGCCGAACAAAAAGCATTTCGGAGGAACGCTTCCGGAATTTCCAGGAAGCGTCATTATCAGTCCGAAACGCGTTTCGGAATTTCGGAAGCGCATTTCGGGAGGTGCTTCCTGGATGCATCTGTACGGACTACGCTTTGGGGGTTAGATCCTAGGGGGGGAGACGTTTCCTGCAACATTGGGAGGGACATATAGATCCAAATTTCTGAGGGAAACAGTGTGGTGGGCTGTTGCGTATTGGTTGCTTTCATTATGGTGTGACATGAGTAGGCCCACGCCAACTACCCCTAATTGTCATGACTATCCACCTCACCTCAGATTGGGTTGCGTCGACAAGCATTGAAGTCGTGGAGTGGGCAGCCTTAGTGGAGGACGACGCCATATTGTCCCCTCTCCTTGTGAAGTGTGGAGAGAGAGAAAGAGGCTGCGAACCAAAGGTCATGGTCGTGAGGGAGGATGAGGAGGATCAAGCTTCATTCTTTAGCCTTTTGGCAGTTGTGGAAAAGGGTATGGTCTAAGTATGCTGAGTAAACACAGAGCAATTGTCGCAGAAGTATATTGTGTAGAGAGCACTTAGATTGCCAGGAACCATGGACAAAGAAAGTTCTTGGTGAAAAACATTGGAGAGGAGCTAAGTGGAGAATTGGGTCGTTGTGATGCTTGCCTTGGGGTTGTGAAACCACTTTGTGCTGGTTTCCTGGCTATTAAACCACCGGGACAAGGCAATCTGGGTTGTTGTGGTGCTTTCCTTGGGGTTGTGAAACCACCCAAACAGTGGAATGCAAGCCCTTGCGGTGCAAGTGATTGTTAAACCATCCAAAAATAGTGATTCCACCTCCTAGAATTGAGATAGAATTCATTTGATCTTCAGTGAAGCCTTGTGTTTTAACTAGAGAGCAAGTGTTGAGTCACTGTGGTGCTTGCCTTAGGGCTTTGAAACCACTTGGATAGTGGACTCCTCCTCCTGTTTGTGTGATTAAGCCTTTGGTGTGAATGTCCTCGGATATGCATCCCCTTAGACTTTGGATCTAGCTCGGGGGTGGTTGACTGTAAAAAAGAATTGCAGTGTGGCTAGCTTATGGTTGGGTGGAGGTGTACCACTATGGCTTATTTGTGCATTCCTTTGAAACCTGGTAGAATGGAAGGTAGTTGCAAAACATGATGGGTATCGACTTCGTGGGACCAGTGGCCCTAAGTCTATGTGGATTGCCATGTAGGTGCCATGAGAGAGGCGGAACTACCATAAGTGACATGGCAAGTCCAAGTGGGTCACACGTGGATGCCATTTGGCAGTGCCTTGCTGAGGTGGCACCATTTAATTGGTTGAACTTTAAAAGGCATAACTTTCAATCTGGGAGTCAGATTGAGATAAAATTTGTATTGCCAAAAAGCTCTTGACAGGCCAGACACGATGGTGATATTATAAATTAATTCTGCGAACTTCGGAGAAAAAGGATTTTTGTAAGCCCATCTTCATAACATACCATGAAGTGCCATTATGCAAAATGGTTGTGGGATTTTCTGAAATGGGTTTATAATAGAAAATCAGGTAAAAATTGAGAAAGTTATGATCTTGTTGAAATTGTCATGCCAAAATTATTCTATATCATGACCACCCGTGTTAGTATTTGACTATTTACTCATTGTGGGGGGGTGACCACATTTGAGGAGTTCCCTTTTTTGATTTCTAGTGACATAGAGCTTATGATTTTGTCTAGAACATGGTATAAGCACATGGTTTTCTTGTAGCTCATGGTATTGTATTTGTGGTCTTGGAAGCCTCTCTTCCTTTAAAGGAGGGCACTTCTATCATTTTTGCTTGTCGGAAATAAACTGGAGAGCATTCTTGCCTATTGTGTGTGCAATCTTGTTTATTCTTGAGAAATGTTTCAGGAATTTGTAAAGAGAGAGACTAGAGTTATGATCTTCAATGAGGTAAGGGCTATCACCAAGAGGTAATAAGCAAGTAATTTATGAATTTATTTCTTTAGTAGATCGAGATTAGATTTATCTAGTATTAGAGATAAATATCTTAAGGCTTTATTTCTTTACTAGAGATCTAGTTTAATTTCCTTGTGATACCTAAGTTTAGAGTCTTTAAGGATTGACCTCCCTTTGAAGTTTGCAAACTCTATTGTCCAACCTTGATGACCCTCTAGTAGTCATTGATATTTGATGACTTCGACGCTTTATGCAAAGAAGTCAGTGGTAAGAGTCATCAAGACCCCATAGCCCAATGGTAAGGGCAATCTCTCTTGTTTCTTTGTTGAAAATTGTAGTGAGAGGTCTTCTTTGGTGCATGCCTTAGCTAGAAAGACCATGATTTGTCTTCCTTTGACCATGGATGAGTTCGTGGAGATGGTGAATTCATGCGTGTTGGAGGATCAGTTACATGGAACTTAGTTAGTTTGAACACAAGTTCGAGTGGCAGTTATAAATTTAGAAGAGGGCAAGTGGAGCTTTAGTCCTTGATTGAAGGAATTACGAGTTGTAACTCCAAGTTATGATTGGAGAGAGAAGAACTAGTTTGACTCAGTTAACTTGTTAACCACGAGATTTAAATTTGTGACCTGCCAATTTTAGCATGGATCGAATCAATAAAAGGAGGATGAAGGCACAAAGTTTCATAGTTGTTTTGCGCACAAAGCACTGTGACAAGAAACAACTCACAAAATTGTGAGAGAGAGCACAAGGTTGTGTGAGAGATCTTTGTTGTGAGTGCGTATCCTGGAGGAGCCAATATGCAACATTGAAGAGAGCCTTTCTTGTGGCAATTTCTGCTCTAGGATTTAGGAGGTTTGTCCTAAAGAATAGGGGCCATATTGCTCTAGGAAATAGGAGACCAACACAAGGAAATAGGGCCAGGCAGGCTGCGAGCAAGTACGAGCTAGATCAAGTGTATGCAGGGTGTTTCAAGCTAGGCTAGCAGTGAGAACAAGTTTGTTCTCAAAGTGAAACAAATTGCCTTATAAGAGATTTAATTGCTCAAACTCTATCAATAAATACTACAACAAAGAAGAGGGTTTTACCAGTTGGGTTTCACAAGAAAAATAATTGTGTTGACTTGGTGTGGCTGTGTTTTTATCTGTGTTTAATTCCACTGCTTATAAGTGTTAAGAAATTTTATGTCTTGGTGAAAAAAAGTTAGTTTCACATTTTGCATCTAAGCAGTTGCAATTTTTTGTGGAAAATTAACATGGTATCAGAGCATAGATTAGTATAAAAGACCAACATCAAGTTGATTAGTGAAGCTAGAGCATACATTAGTCAAGAAAGACAACACTATAGCATTTTGTCATTCCTAGGGCAAATGTCAGATCATAGTTTAGAGGAGCCTTGAATTCTTGTGCATTGAAGGAGCGAATCACAATAGTGTTGGAAGATAATGGGGTGGGAGAGTTTATCAAGCAGTTGATAGTGCCACCTCAAGATCCCCAACAATTGGCCCAATATACTAAGAATGACACCAAGGCAAGGAGGATCATTCTAGATGGGGTTAGAGACCATATTATTCCTCGTCTCCATGATAAGAAGACAACAAATGAGATGTTCAAAGCCATCTTAGATCTGTATTAGGGTTCTAATGATGTAAGGAAGCTAGCTCTCAAAGAGAAGCTAAGAAGTATTTGGATGAGTGAAAATGAGCCCATCGTCACATATCTTTCAAATTTCACACAGGTTCGGGACGAGCTAGGTGGTGTGGGTGAGACAGTAGCAGAAAAAGACCTTGTGAGTCTTGCACTTCTGGGACTCCATAAGTCTTAGTATGGCTTCCAGGATGCAGTGAGTGGTAGAGAAAATTTTCCCAGTTGGGAAAGGTTTTGGAGTGATTTCATTCAAGAGGGAATTTGGAGAGGGACTAGAGTTGGTAGAACGATGAAGACAGAGGATGAGGAGAACTTTGCCATGGCAGGCAAGGGCAATAGTTTCAAGGGCAAGAAAGGCCAAGGAGAGGTCGAGTCCAGTCAAAAGGGCGAGGAGAAGAAGAAGGATCTAAGTAAGATCAAGTGCTTCCATTGCCACGAGTTTGGGCACTATGCCACTAAGTCTCCTAATCAGAATAAGGAGTCTAGGAAGGATCATGTCGCTGCATCAATGGAGGTAGATGCATTTTTTGCCCAGTTTGAGAAAGATTTCTCATTGATTGCTTGCATGGAAAGCTCAACTGACAATAACGTATGGTATATTAATTTAGGAGCATCCTTCCACATGACTGAGAACAAGAAGTATTTTAGCCACCTAAAGGAGAAGGACATGCAATTTTAGATCAAGCTAGGAGATGATGGTATGTATGCAACTAGAGGACTTGGTACTGTCAGTTTCCAGAGGGAGTTAGGTAATCCCCTCTGTCTCGGAGATGTCCTCTATGTTCTAGGCCTTAAGCATAATCTTGTTTTAGTAGCTACCCTTGAGGACAAGGGTTATGATGTCATCTTCAGTAGAGGTAAGGCTTACCTCTAGCATTTATCTCTTGGATGTAAGAAGCGGATAGGTGTAAGGAAGAAGAATTATACTTACTACAGGTTAAGGCAGGTATAGCCTTGAGCAACAAGGCAGGGAACTCTCAAAGCAGAGAGGTGATGGTTGAGCGAGAGCAGGATAGAGCCCTTAAGATGGAGCCTCAACCATTATCTCAGCTTGAGTCTCGACTAGTTGGAAGTTGGGCCGACTATAGGATGATGAGAACATAGGCCAGGCTGAGTGGAGGAAACCATTCAGTCAGTGACTCCAAATATAGGGAGAGTTTGAACCAAGTGGGTAGAAGAGTTGTTTAAGGGAGATCAAGATAGAGTTGGATCTTCTAGTATCACCTTTAGCCAGAGGAAGTAGCCACACAGATACACAGGGTACATGGCACTTATGATTGAGGTTATAGACTCGCAAATCATGGTTGGAAAGAATAGGTCTTTAGATTAGATTCCGTAGAAGAAAGCGGGGAAGTCTTCTAGTTCAGAGAGAGCAAATACAACAATGGAGAACATGGTAGTGTTGGAGATAGATCCATGTGGAAGACATTCTTCCAAAAGTACCTTCCTCGCTAAGAGGGAGTGTTGAAAAGTATACTGAGAAAAGGTATTCTTTGGTGCGTGCCTTAGCCAAAAAGACCATGATTTGCCTTCCTCTGACCATGGATGAGTTCGTGGAGATGGTGAATTCATGTATAGTGTTGGAGGATCAGTTACGTGGACCTTCTTTAGTCTGACTACATGATAGAGTGGAAATTATAAATTTAGAAGAGGATGAGTGGAGCTTCAGTCCTTGATTGAAGGAAACACGAGTTGTAACTCCAAGTTATGATTGGAGAGAGAAGGACCAATTCGACTCAGTTAACTTGTTAACCACAAGTTCTAAATTTGTGACCTACCAATTTTAGCATGGATCAAATCAATAAAAGGAGGACAAAGGCACAAAGCTTCATAGTTGTTTTGTGCACAAAGCACTGTGACAAGATACAATTCATGAGATTGTGAGAGAGAGCACAAGGATGCGTGAGAGATCTTTGTTGTGAGTGTGTATCTTGGAGGAGCCAATACACAACATTGAAGAAGCCTTTCTTGTGGCAATTTCTGTGCTAGGATTTAGGAGGTCCAGTCTAAAGAATAGGGGCCATATTGCGCTAGGAAATAGGAGAGGACCAGAGTAAGGAAATAGGGCCAGGTAGGCCGCAAACAAGTATGAGTTGTATCAAGTGTATGCAGGGTGTTTCAAACTAGGTTAGCAGTGAGAACAAGTGTGTTCTCAAAGTGAAACAGATTGCCTTGTAAGAGATCTAATTGCTTGAACCCTATCAATAAATACTACAACAAAGAAGAGGGTTTTCCCAAGAAAAATAATTGTGTTGAATTGGTGTGACTATGTTTAATTCTGCTGCTTATAAGTGTTAAGAAATCGTGTCGTGGTGAAGGAAAGTTAGTTTCAAATTTTCATCTAAGCAGTCACAAAAGATCGTGGAAAATTAACATTCTTTTACCATATTTTGATTCTTTTCCTTCTTTTCAATTTTTTTAGTGATCAAGAGTCTTCAATGCAAGTTTTATCTTTACAACTATCAAGTTACTTTGCTAACTCTTGATCTTAGCTTTCATAACTTGAGCAAGTAATCAAATCAATGCTCACAATAATCATTTAAGCAAGTAACCAAACCTCCTTTGAGTGATCTCACAAGGCTAGAATTTTGGTTTTTTTTAAAGTGTCTGAATGGACACATGCATGGAATAACTAACTTTTCTTTAATGTTGCATGTGAAAATTTTGTGCTACAAATTTTTTTTGTAGCTGAGAAAATTTTGCTACGAAATTTTATTGTAGCGACTGGTATTATTTCTTCTAATTGTTAATTAAATTAGCAGTTTATTGCTATGACAACAATGAAATAAACACACTGCAATCTTCACAAAAATACTGCGGAAAATAATAGCGCTGGAAACTAAGAAATATTCTAGCACACACACACTAGCAACTAAGGGTTTTTATTATTATGCAGTAGTGAAATAATCTGAATACAATCCGGATGTCCAAAACTGGCAATCCTGCAGAGAAAATACTGGCAAAAATTATCTAAAGGAAATTACCCTCACTTCGAGCAATCTCGACACTGTCTGATCTCTGAAAAGCTAGCCGTCCAACTAGGCCTGCATAGGCTTTCCGTCACTTTGGCGCTGCCTGAATTAACTGCCAATCTAGCCGTCCTACCTATTGTTGACTGGGAAAATGCTTCTTCGACCCTTTAGAACCTCTTCCCGACCTTTGGAACTAGAAACATCTCCTCCAACAAAATCGAACTACACTTTGAGCCTTCTGCGCTGCCTCTGCGCAACCTCGTGGAGAAAATCTCGGCCTCTCTGCAAAGTACTCACTAGATCTGGAAAAATCTTCCTCCGGCTTCACTGTCCCTGCCCTTCTCTGTCTCTGCTTCCTTCTCTGGCTCGAAATATTCTGACAACTGTTGTTGCTCTCTGGAAAATCGAACTCTCCAAGGAAATGTATCTTTGTGTATTCTCCATATACCCATCGAATTTTTCTTATAATCTTCTTTTGGACATCCAACGACCAATATTAAAACTTAATCAAGGGCTAAGATTATTTGCTAGTCGACCTGTGTGAGTTTCTAGATGATTCTCACCTTTTTCAATTAATACTGATTAATTAACCACTTTTCCTAAGTTTAGACTTAGGAAATATTTAAAAATAGGCTGATAATCTAATTGAGACACTTCTAGGTGGAATTTTCAGAAATGATTTCTGGGTTGTGGAGAACTCTTGTGTTTTAGCCTCTCTAAAAAGTTTTGAGACTAGAACACCTCTGATGTTACAAAAACTAACACCCCCTCTTAGCAAGGAAGGTGTTCTAGTGCTGCACTATTGCTACACCACCCTATCTTTGTATCACTCTCTATCATGTTGTTGATGTTTGGCCACTGTGACTTCTTGCCACTGCCCACTATCCACTGCACAACTTTGATGTTGCATCTATGCTGCTGCTGGCATTGCTATACTATTGCCAACCTTGCATCTGCACTGCAACTCCCTCTCATTTGTTGCTGATGCAACTGCAACTACTGCACAACTAAGAAGCATCCTAAATACTGAATCCATTGTGTCTGCTGCATCCTGAGTATCTGACTGCTACTAGCCACTGCATTGTTTACTAAGGAATCTGTGTTGCTGCTAATTCTGCTAATGAGCCTCCTGCTCTACTGTCAACACTACATTGTGCTCCTCAGCACCTCACTGCTAGTCTGCAACTATCGCTTTGGAATTTGACTGCATCACTAACACTGATCCATCCTACTGTTGAATATTATGGGCGCTCATAGCCAGGTAATGATCCATGAGGAGGACACCTCAATGGACCCTTCCCATCCTCAGCAATTCTACGACTATAACTCCACATTGCCCACCTATCTCCTGAAGGTATAGCTACAAACATAGCGAAATCTTCCTCCAACTTGGAGGACAACTTGTCTATCTCTGCGAACGCTGCTTTCTGGTCTTGCTTCTCCTGCTTTTCCTTCTTCCTAAGAGGACATTGTGTATTGTAGTGGCCAAACTCACCACACCTGAAGCACTTAAACCTTAGATAGGTCCTCTTTCTTCTTCTTCTCCCCCTGTCCCTGACTGGGACCCTTTGATGCTAGGACCACATTCTCCTCTTCCTTCTCAACCTTCGTGCCCTTGCTGCTACTTCTGCTGGTGGTGCTTTTAATTAGAGATCGCCTCAACTCCTCCTACTGTAGGTCGGATCACATCTTGTCCCATCCAAGCAAAGTGTCTCGACCCAATATACTTTGGACAAACAGCTGCCACTCCTTTGAGACACTGTCAGTGCCAATCGTACAAGCTCCGTCTGTTGAGGTGCCTCCCCAACTACTGAAAGCTGATCACGGACCTCCTGAATCTTGGTGAGGATGGGATCTATGCCTTCACACTTCTGCATCCTGATGTTTCTTAGCTTCTCCTGCAGGAACATCTTCTGTTGCTTGGAAGAACCCTGATATAGTTGGAGAGAGCGTCTTGCATTTCCTTGCCAGTATTCTTGTCAGATACATGCAAGACTATATGATCTTGGACTCCATCCAAAACCATCTGCTTTGCCTTCGCCATTTCTTTCTTGTATTCCTTAAGTTGATCTACATCCTAGGGTACTGCCACCACATTATCTACATAGGCTTTCCAACCATATTCATCCAGGAGGAAGGACATCCTAACCTTCCAGATGACCAAATAACATAGTTGGAGGCTCCCTCCAACCTATCCTGATCTCTAAGCCCTACTGTGGCCATCTCTGAATCTGATCTGGAAACTCCCTCTTCCTTTGCCCGACTGCTGAATCTGCTACTTGCACTCCCTTTTGGAGTGAAGAACTTTGCTTGCAGTTACTGCCGACTGCAACTGGGAAAATCGAGTTTCTTGTCTAGAACCCCTTTGGGAGAAATTACTTTCTATGTGTGCCTTTCTCTTGCACCCGATATTGATTCTGCTACTGCAAAACCCTTCTGCACCCAAACAAGGAATCTGCCCAACAAAAATACTGGACTGCTGCTCCCTCTGCCTACTGAAATCTTTGAATCTGGCAAATCGATTTTTTTTGCCAACCTACCCTGAAAAATCGATATGCCTGGATTAGGCTTTGCGCATCCTCCAAAAGTTCATGCAACTGCTCCCTCTGGACAACAAATTTATGCTTTTCTCTTCTGAGCTTCCCTGTCTGATCAATCACGCTCTGATACCATGTGAAAATTTTGCACTACGAAATTATTCTGCAGCTGAGAAATTGTTGCTATGAAATTTTATTGCAGCGATTGGTATTATTTCTTCTAACTGTTAATTAAATTAGCAGTTTATTGCTACGCCAACAATGAAATAAACACAATGCAATCTTCACAAAAATACTGTGGAAATAATAACGTTGGAATTTGAGAAATATTCTAGCACACATAAAATTGACACAATTATTTTTGGACTAGTCCCGGGAAAAACCCGACTTGGGAAAATCAGTGCAACAACTGAGGGTTTTTATTATTATGCAACAGTGAAAAAATATGAGTATAATCTAGATGCCTAAAACTGTCAATCTTGTAGAGAAAATACTGCCAAAAATTATCTAAGGGAAATTACCCTAACTCTGAGCAATTCCGACACTGTCTGACCTCTAAAAAGCTAGCCGTCCAATTGGGCCTGCACAGGCTCTGCGTCACTCTAGCGCTGCCTGCCACACATGTTGCCTAAATCCACTGTCAATCTAGCCATCCTGCTTGCTATTGACTGGGAAATGCTTCTCCAACCCTCTGGAACCTCTTCCCGCCTTTGGAACTAAAAACGTCTTCTCCTCCAGCAAAATCAAACTACCCATTGAGGCTTTTGCGCTGCGCCTACGCAACCTCTTAGAGAAAATCTCGGCCCCTCTGCAAAGTAGTCATCGGATTTGGAAAAATCTACCTCCAGCTTCACTGCCCCTGCCCCTCTCTCTCTGCTTCCTTCTTCGGCTCGAACTCTTCTGGCAACTGCTATTGCTCTCTGGAAAATCAAACTCTCCAAGGAAATCTATCTGTGTGTGTGTTCTCCATCTACCCGTCAACTTCTTATAATTTTCTGTTGGACCTCCAATTACCAAGATTAAAACTTAATCAAGGGCAAAGATTATTTCCTAGTCGATCCATGTGAGTTTCTAGATGATTATCACCTTTCTCAATTAATACTGATTAATTAACCACTTTTCCTAAGTTTAGACTTAGGAAATATTTAAAAATAGGCTAATAATCTAATTGAGACACTTCTAGGTGGAATTTTCAGAAACGATTATGGGTTATGGAGAACTCCTGTGTTTTAACCTCTCTACAAAGTTTCGAGACTAGAACACCTCCGATGCTACAAAAAACTAACATTGCACATGGTTTAATGTACAATTCAACACTTTAAATTTCTCTCAAATCTTACACACATTTGTTTGCCTTTTCATCAATGATAAATGAATGGGCTGTGATTTGATTGCACTACAGATTTATTGCGGTACGGAGACAACATATTCATATTTCAGTTTTGTGGGTGATATTTATCGCTTTTCACTGTCCTAACTTATGGCAGCACTACATCCATTTCACATATGAGCATTTTGACAAGTTTTGCACTGAAAGAACTTGAAATCTGAATACATCATGGCATATTGGGTTTAAATGACTGTTCCTAGTGCTAACTTAAACCTTTCTCCATTTAGTTTTTACTGCTGATATTCACCTCTGGCTGAGTTAAACACTAACTACTGACATTTTAAAGGAACGTTCTGAATTCAAAGAACAGTGAACTTAATTCTTCTTGGTCAAAGATTGTGTCAGCAATGTACATCACTTTTATAATGATGAATATGGTGGATGGATGGTATAGTGAATACTTTTTCTCTGTTGTCATAACATTTCTCACTCAGCACTTGGTCAGTAAATGATAATATAACTTGATGTTGGTTGAGTAACATACTTCCACAATAGTGCATACTGATGATCTCATAACTTTGTAATTGGATGCCTTCTTTCAATTTGGGATGTTCAATGATTGCTTCACATTTATTTTGGCATAACGCTCATGGTTGTGGGAATTTTAAATTCTGATCTTAAGGAGCAGCAATCATTCACCTAACTTTAGCAAACTTAATATTTATTTGGGCATTGTCTGCTGGTTATAAATCTGAGTATAATATCTCTTTTGTTGCTCTGAGTTGTGAAGTACACTGTTTATGGTGAATGAATTGGTCTTCTCACACGCTCACAGATTCTCTCAGTTGCACTTTATATAAACTGTCCAAAATTGTGAGTTAATGATATGAGTTAGCCTTTGAATCTATTTTGTATGCTCAATGTCATTTCATAATTTGCTCCTTATTTTGGCACAATTGAAACAATTTACACATTTAAGCACCATCATTCACATTTTGAGTACTCTCAATTTGTATCTTACTCTTGGGCATATGTTCATATTTCACGTCTCACAAGGTTAAAAAGAACATTCATTCACATTACACATCTCACAAGGTTAAAAAATACATTGGGATTCGTTGCGTTTGAACCCTCTCATAATCTGCTCTCATTTCTACTTTAACATGTTCTACTGGAACATATTGGAAGAGCAATGTTGAGCTCTTTGTGAGATTGGACTCTAGGAGTTTTTGACGAGGACCTGATCTGAACTCAAGCCAATTCGAATATTTTGCACTCTGATCCTTTTCCCCGCTGTGCAACCTGCAAATTCCTTAGATAACAAATTTCTTTATTTGTGCATTTTTCCTTTTTGATTGGTTTTTTCATCAATAGATAGAATCCAGATATTTGGATCTGTCCATTAACCACACACATTTCCTGTCTTTTGCCCTTTCTGCCATTTGCCAGGCTCTTTCTCATCTTTTGACAAAATTGAAAGCCCAAATAGTCTGGAATTTGGGAATTTCTGTAATCTGTGCATTAGCAAAAGTTTATATTTGGATGTCAGAAACTTAAGAAGTCTGGATGTCGGAAAATGGGTTTGGAGGTTGGAATCTTCCTTTATCCGAAGATCAGAAAATGCACAATTCAAGGCCAAAAATGGCGAATTCAGGTTTTTTCCCTTCTTCGTTAACCCTTTGGCAGAACTTGGAGGTAGAACCTTGAGGATCTAGAAGTGCTCTATTTATCCAGATCTAGAAGTCCAGAACTTCTTTGAAATGTGCCTTTTGGAAAATTCTGAATATTTGCCATTTGGATCCAGATGCTTTTCTAAACCTCTGGACATGGAACCTTGCTGTGAAACCTTTAATCTGGAACTAGCAAAAATCCAGGAATTTTTAATAACTTGGCTTTCTGGAAAAGCCAGATTAGGATGCCATGTCTCTTGTGATACATCACAATCCACAGCACGTCCACAGCAACTTCCACATCATGTCCATGTCATCACTAGGAGATTGAGCTAGGGTTTCCTAAAATACTGAAGTCCCCACTTATAACAAGGAGGTCAACTTAGGGTATAGGACTTGATAAAATTAGCAAAATCTTCACACCAAAATGGAATGCCTCTAAGTCACTGACATGTGTCATATTGGGAGGATATATCCCCACCTGTGTAATTCCATACTTGACTCACCATCCTCCACCTAGTGAACATTGGAAACCATTTCACCAATGCACACTGAAACCATTACACTGCACCTACCAGGTTTGCCAAAAATAGCAGTCCAGCTCCTAAAAATAAGGAAAGATGTGAAATTACGAGAATTTCAATGAGAACGCAGCCTAATATAGCACATCTAAAAATAGGCATGCAATCCCTAAAAACCAAACTGTTAAAAATAACAGTGTCAGGAAACTGCTTGCAGGTTGCCTGAAGGCTGAAATAGGCTCATAGGCATCATGAACTCGCAAGATCAAGAATCTGTAGATATCTTTGACATGTGGGGCTTGGATCTATGGCTCCTAGAAAATAGGAGAACTGCTAAAATTAGTGGTTTCTTGGAATCTAACAAAACTAACTCTGTAGCATGTTTTGATCACTGTGCAACCTTGGATGCACTTGCGAATGAAACCAACATGACGAAATATGTTGGAACCTAACTCTCCAATTTTAGGGAAATTTGGGGGTTAACAAGTATGTAAGTGGCCTTAATCATTGTGAAACCTTGGATGCACTTGTGAATGAAACCAACATGATGAAATATGTTGGAACCTAACTCTCCAATTTTAGGGAAATTTGGGGGTTAACAAGTATGTAAGTGGCCTTAATCCCCATCTTCTATGAATTTTTTCATCTAAGCACTCACAAAAGCTTATAGTTTTTCCTTGAAGTTTGAAGAAAAGTTGTAATGGAGGAAAAAGGTTCTGCGCAACATAGGGTTGACTCCAAGCCATTATATAGTTTAGCATGCCTAGCAAGAACATGCCACCAAAGAAATCAAACTCAAATGAAAATCCCAAACTAGGAAATGGTGCGATTACCACAACTTGCTTTGTCATGACAAGCACTGGACTGTAGGAGCAGCCTTCCTATTAGTGCATGTGCCTATGTAGAACATGTGCAAACATAAATTTCATGATATTAGACCAAATATTCTAGTCATACTTATCCCCTTGTGCATTTTACAAACCCTACAAACCCATCTTTGATGGCTTAGGATGCAAGGAGAGACATTTTCACATATAAGTTTGGATCGAATGCCAATGTCTACAAACTATCATTGACAATGATTGTCATCAAGACTTGATTCTTTTTGTAGTTGTCAAACGACTTGGTTCAGCTACTATGTATTTTCCACAACCCTACAATATCGAGTGGATGAATGATAGTAAGTGGTTGCTTGTTAGATGCCAATGCCAATTGCAATGTTTGGTCAAGCCTATGTGCATTAGAGTTATTTGTTGCAACAAACTCAGCCCCTAAGTATCCCTCAAGGGCTTGGGTCTTGAAAATATGTGCGTTAGAGTTTGTTGAATTTCCACGATGTTGGGTCTAGGTTAGAATCTTAAAATCTTTGATGCTATCAAACCAAGAATCTCAACAAGAACTACTTTGCACAACAGAAAATATAAAGCAGTAAATCACATGTACACAAGTATAAACAATTTTTAACAAATATTGTACAATAATGTACAACCCAATCTTCGTTATATTAAACCAAATTTGAATAATACCACAGTTAATGGTATACAAGATACAATGACAAACTTCGTTGTAGCTTCTATGTCGTATCTTGTCCTGTCGGTCCTTCGCCTCTGTACTGCTCACTAGTTGCTCCTTAGTCCTTCGAACGACGACACATCGAGACTCCAGGAGGGCTGCCGCCTAACATAGCTGCACATCACCTCTGTAGCATGTACACGGGCTGATCTAATCTGCTCTCTGGGTAGGCCTAATCCTGAGCTCCAATCGGCCAGGCTAGCAATCACCTTTGTCCATCAAGGTGCTGCACTTTGGCACCAATCTTCACTCAACCTTCAGCTCCTCTTCGTCACTTCAAGATAGCTTGTCTAGGGCTACTTTGGGCTATCAATGCGCTGCCCTCCACCAAACCAATGATGCCCAATACTTCACTATAAGTTCTGCTCCTAATTGAGGTCTCCAATTGCCCAAGTTGACCCCAATACATGGCACTTATAGGTTGCAATAATTCTGATCCAAAACTGGTCACTGCTTGACCCAACACAAGACACGAATTGCTGTTCCAAATCTGCTTTTGCTGCTGTTCCTAACTGTGACTGGTTAGGGCATCCACATGCTGCAACAACCCTTAACCAAGTCACCTAACATGCTTCAAAAACTGCGGTCTGCCCTTGTATAAGTCCTTTGCTTCCATGCTATTGATAAGGGTTCAATCTAGCCCCAAAACAGTCCCACGTAAGTTCTTTCCTGTGGGGTTTGGGCCTGCGACCTACCACAGGTAGCTCCCAGTACCCACGGCCTGCTAAGACAGAGTTTCCAGCCCACATTTAACCTTCAAAACAACACAGATCTGCTCCTCTCAGCCTTGACCCTCTAGCCCAGCTACTTTACCTCCTAACAGCAGTTCGATCTTCTTCAAAGATGCCCTTAACTCTTCGCTGTTTGTCCTCCTTGGCTGTGGCTATTTCAGAGGTGCCCTTCTCCCTTGACCGAGTTCTTTAATGAGCTCTTGTGTTGCTTGACTAGATGAGGAATACTCCTCACATCACCTCCTATTTATACCATGAAGGAGGGCTTCTAAAACGTCACATTTAGGGGCTGCCAACTGTCATGAGCCTAAAAACACCTCAGGCTGACCTTGACACATGGTGTCAACCCCAAAATTACCTTCAAAAATTCATATCTCCACTTCTACAACTCGGAATTTGATGATTCTCGAAGTGTTGGATTCTCCTTTCTGTCCTCTATTGTCTCATGCCATCACATGTAGAAATGTGCTCTTGGAAATGCTTAAAACACGATTTGGTGCAAAACCCCATACTTGGGTTCCAAGCCCACAAGTGACTCTTGTGGCGCTTTGTCCTCCAATCCTCGAACCCTAGGGCTTGGAGTACCTCCCAAGCTACTCAAAAATCAATAGAGTTGTTTCTTGTAACAAACCCAACCCCTAAGTCTACTTCAAGGGATCAGGGCTTGAATTTTTTTTTCGAGTTCCAATTCAAAGTCTTTATCCCAAATTTTCTCTCATCCAAGGTTCGACTGATGCCATTGGCATGATGGTTTCATATCCCCCCTTAGGAGTTTTACTTCGTTCCATGACAGGGCATTAAGTCCCTTTCTCGCATCGTAGATAATTAACAGTTATCCCATGTGAAGGTTGTTAAGCAAACACAATCACTCTAGAGAATTCCTTATCTCTGCCTTAAACAAATTTTTCCAGCGATAAGACCTATCTCCATTACCCTAAAAGGGAAGTGGCTCAAAACAATTATTTTTTCTGCGATACAGAGAGAGAGGGAGCTATTGCTCCAAGAAGTTAATCTTACCACGATACTGGGAGAAATTTGTCACTCCAAAAGTCATTTCTTCTGTGATAAAGGGAATTTAAGTACCCTTTTTCATCGCTCCAAAAGATGTTTTATCTGACCATTGGCAATTGTGGATTCTCTTGTGATACAGGCTTGGGTATCGCACAAGAAGCCGTTTCCTTGATGATACATAGTTATGTATTGCACGAGATGTTCCTTTCTCGGTGAGGCAGAATCACATATCACCTGGAATGCATCTTCCTTGGCAATTCCAAAGTTAAAAATTGTCGTGGGGCTTGTGATTACACGAGGATATCCGTGGAATACCTTCCATCTCTTGAAAAAATTGGATTGAAGTAGGGCATGGGATTTGTTTCAAACTCATTGCAAGACAAAATTGACTTGCGCGCAACAGAAAACCTTTCTCTCAGTTGGTGTTAACCTTCTATCTCATGGGCCAAGCATGCCCTAGTCCCCTAAGGCCTTAATTCGTGATGTGACTAAGTTCCATTTCACCCTCCCATTGAAGCTATGCCTGAGATCACTCAGGCACGCTGCGATTCTCTTAGGAATGCCTATGGGTATACCCAATATTTTGTTGGTTAAGTCATTTTTTCTTGAGCAAGGAAATTGTGTTGATTATCTCTGCAATTACCAACTCTTGTCTCTATAACACTTGCTTTTGCAATCCAAAGTTGTCATATCCTTTATCGTATGCAGTTACAAGAGTCCCCTTACGAGGTTGGTGGTTCTATTACCCATGGGAACGTCATTTCCACCACAATTTAATATCCAAAATTCTGGTAGAGGTACCATCAGTAGTAAGGCTTGGCTTCTAAGTTCAAATGAATACGTAGCCTGTCACATATATGTCACCAAATTCCCTTTCCCGAGTCATAGACAAGCTAACTTTAGCATCCATACTTTCCTTTTAAGGAATTGTAATTTGTAGAGGGAAATACATACTAGATTCGTAGCTTATGGGGTTTCTCCTTTGTTGTGCTCTATTTTGGTAGCTCAAAGTTATCTTGTACATTGTAAGATTGCAAGGATTTCTCCAATGGAGTTGTAGCCCTAATTCCCTGCAAGGAACTCATTTGCATAATCTTGGCCTGTAACCAGGCTGGTTTTTAAGGATTTGATGTGGTTATTGTTACCCACCACCAGTTGGTGACACCGTAGGAGAATTTTCTCCTTGATTTGTCTTCAGCGCCGACCACTTGATAGCTCCGATGTGCTACTTTTTCTCTGCCACCTGAGCCAACCATTGTGTACCCTCTCTCATCGGTCATGATTGTATGTTCAAAGGTTGACCATCCAATCCCAAAGGTATGATTTTTGATTATGCAATTGGATGTTTATGCTTGTTTTTCTTGGTCACACTTGGGCATGGATTACTAAGAGACTTGGAAGGAGGGGCTTTGACTGGACTCTTGTTCGCTTACCTCAATTGGGGGGGTTAATCCTGAATCCTAGTCCTGTGGGATTTCCTTTATTAGCTATTAGTTTTAGAAGTGACACTACATAGGAAACCTTGATTTTGGTTGCGGGGTCCTGCTCCTTGATACCATATATCTCACCCCCTCTACTCATTACAAGCCCTTTTCACACTTTCCCAATTTGGGTACACATTTGTCCATTAGGTCCACAAGGTGTTAGCCCCCCTTGCCCTTGTCCACACCTTGGGTCGGGCCTGGAACGATGCCCTAGAGGTTGATGCAGCTAAAAAAATGGATAAAGCATAATATGGCCACATACAATAGGAAATGTACCACAAAATGCAAAAGATGGTTGAGACAATAAAAATTAGCACATGGGCAAAAATCAAACATGAGCTCTACCCCTTATCATTATGGCCATCACCCTGGTTCCTAGGGCCCCTATGAGTACCCCTTGCATCATTAAAGAACCCATGAATGTCCCAACCCCTGGTGGGAAATGAATTTCCCTATCTTATGGGGGTAATCACTGCTATATCTTACGCATCAGGCTCTCATCCCCTTGAGCTCAAAGTAGTAGAATGAAGAAAAATCAATAAAATGCAAGAGGCAGATGAAGAAGGGTGGAAAAACAAAGGTTGGGGTAACTTATGTACCACGATTGCTCCCTCTTACATTCATATACCCAAGGTGTGGGCTTTCCTTATCATAGCTACGCTTGTATGATGGCATGTGGCTTTGAGCCTTCCCTTTTTGCCCACTCTGTTCCATCATTATTTCACATGACACTTGCCACTTGAAGGGTGTACCTTGGACCTATCATTCCCTTAGGGGTTGAAACCACTTAATAGGGTCCTTTATTAACCTTTCCTATGCAGGAGGGAACACTAGTACGTATTCAAAGCCCCAAATTTGGAGGGGAAACCCACTCTGAAGTGTCCACTTCTGCCCTTGATTTGCAAACTTATTTACTCAATTGTACTGGAAGATGAGGAGACACATTGGATCTTATATAGGATTGCAAGTGGGTTTTCATCTTGGACTTGGCCTCCCTATACGGGATCCAAGCCCTCCAGAGGATCACAATGGCATTTGTAGGGTGAGCGTTGAGAGCCATGGGCCTCCATCCATGCAGAGCATTGATTGCCACACCATGGGATAATTCAACACCACCATTTGCTTGCTTGTGCCCCAATTAGTTAGAGATAATGATGCACTTGGACCACATTGCCCCAACTGGCTACACATTTCCCCTGACACTTTGTAGTTATTCCTAGGCCCAAAGGGGATTGTGTCTTTCCTAGGGAGACATGGGAGGGCATGTGTCATCTTCTAACCCTCATTGATGGAGCATCGACTTTGATCTTGAGCCACTTGGAGACCCATGAGACCCATTTGGAGCCCACAAGGCCCAAATAGGGGTTTGGAGATGTTTTGCAGCATATGGAGGGCATGACCCTCTTCATCACCAATTTTGAGCCCCCCTCTCACATTGTTAGCACATGAGGCCTCAACGCTTACCTTGGAGAGCTCTTTGCATATATGACGTTAGCCCTACGTGGGCTTGAAGGAGATTAAAATAATGATTATTTCATAAGCTATCTTGGTTGGCTTGTAACCAAGGGTCTTTCTCATCATATGTTATGTTTTAGGGGCTTGCACTTTAGGAATTTGAATTGATAAATTTTGTATAAATAAGAGAGGCTCTCTCTCATTTGAAACCATCACACGTTGGATTTTCAGCCTAGTAAAAGAATTTGGACCTGCAATTCGTGGAGCATTTTGGATGATTATGAATGAATTTTGATGTGTGGATAAATCTTGTCTTATTTTTGGAGCTTCTTAATGGCATTGTTGTGGATGGATATACTCTTCATTATCTTGTAAGTACACTTTATTGATAAATTTCTGAATTTGCAAATGTCTAATGCATGGAATAATGTCTCATGGTTATTAATGTGCCATAATTATTCAAGAATTGTTTTAAGTTGATAACTATTGGGAATTTTGCATGTGTTACTCATCTAGATAGTGAATGAATGAATGTTCCTAAGGGATATGTTTATTGCATCCTTGAAACTCCATTAACAATTGTCCATGAATTATAAATATCTAAAGGAGTAGCGAAAACCTTCTCTTTAGGTCACCTTGAATAGCGAATTGCCCACATTGAGTTCATTCATGACTCCAAATCTACCAAACGTTTAGGCACTGTTCGAACTTCCTTGGTGGTCACCCAAACTTAAATTATTTCTATTTCTTTAACCTTATACATTCGTCCCTTTAAGGATAAGGAGGCCACTCTAGGGCTTGGTGTGAAATCCTTTGGAGGGTGACAATTTGAATTTCACTTAGATAATATTCTTCCTTAGTGTCTCCTCTAGGGATCCTCAAGGTTTGGTGGAATTCCCATGGTGGAATTTCCGGAAATTTGATGCCCTAGCCAATTGCATCAAGAGGGAACCCTAGAAGCTAATCCTTCAACTTGGGCATTTTTTGAAGGCATGTGCTTTAGTACTTGTTGAAGTAAATCAATCATTTCCTTTTCTCTTGTCTACCTTGACCTTGGATGTACTCATATATCGTTATATACTTCAACCTAGGTCTCAGGTAGTCTCTTTTCCATGGGGTTTTTCGTGGAAAGTCTTAGTAGCTTCTCCCAAAGCTTGCACTTTCAATGAATCTTTCCATTGAATGAGCCACCTCGCCTCACTTCAAACCCATCATAGATACACATCTATCACAAGTGAGTATTACTGGGACTCCTCCCATCAATGAAAATCTGAGAAGAGTAGAGGACTTGGGCTGTGGTGATAGTGAGCCTCCATTCCATAGTGTTGTTGTGCCCTCTAGCTTTTGCCTCTTTACAAGCACTGCTAGTTTTTGCAACAACAATTACATAACCTAGAATTATATTAGAGGACAAGATTTCAAAATCATAATCCATTAAAGGAAGGTCTAACCAGCTTGGAAGCTACCTCATTTTATCAAGAGAGGAAAGAACTTGAGTCTAATGCTTTTACGAAGATAAGTACCAGTACCAGCCTATGAGAGCTGTGGGTTACACTACACTTACGTCATCTCTCATAGTAGAATCAAGACAAAGTCCTTGAGTTGGTTAGTGATGCAGAGAGATGAATAAGAGGCTTATAACCTATGTTGCCTCATGAACACGTTGGAGTTTTATATGCGGTAGACCTCCAAGAGTTACATAGGTCTTGAGTAAAGTTATAGTGAGCTAGCCTTAAGTCATTGAGCTAGTAGTCAAATGCTGAAGATTTGGGCATGAAAGCCTTGGAAGAGGGTTCTCCCAAGGTAAATATTTATTTTCTTTTGACTCACTAAATCCTACTCTTGCCTAGTATGATTTGTAGGTGGTCTTGGAGCTTGGATTCATATCCAAGCTTATATAGCATTTCATGAATAAGGTCTTAAGACTTTAAATTTAAGCTTTCTTGAGTCCTAACTCCATTATAGTTATCAAGGCCAGACAGGGTCCTATATGCTGGCCTGAAAGGAAAGCTTGCACAACTAGGGGTATGTCTATATATATATATATAAAGAAAGAGAGAGACTACCAATATAGCTGGCCTATTGCAGGGTTAAAAGATTACTCAGTAGTCATTACTCTTGTATACAAAGTGGTCATGGACCAAGCAAGGATGATGGGCTAGGATTTTCGGATCCTATATATTTCTACCTTTGCTTGTCAACACTTGCTCATGCTAGGAGGCTAACCCTGATATGTACATTTCTTCCATAAAGATAGGCCTTGATGCCAAAATCTATAGCTACAAGGTCAATATGCCACTCAGGTCTTAGCCCTTTATATAAATAGCTACAACGTCAATATGCCACTCAGGTCTCAGCCCTTTATATAAAAATTAGGGCTGGAATATAATTGTGTACAAGGACATAAGATCTTCCAAGAAGCATCACCCTGGATAGCTAAGAGGCCATGCCCACCTTGGAAACTCCTTGACTCCAGAGCGGATTAAAGATCTTCCAACTCTCAACAGAATATGGTAGTATGATTTGTATAATGTGGAGGCCAGTGAATCCACTATTCCACCCATCCTACCACATAATACTACAGCCCATTAGCCTGAGGCTACATTTAACTGCAGAATGAGGTTTGAGGGAGATGGCAATCCTTGGGTGAGAAGTAATAGATCACTCCTACTATGCTCAGGGATCACAGCTAACTCCCACCCATAATTGCAAGGGTCATATGAGTATGGTAAACGTTTTAATTCTTTCATCAAATGTTCTATGAAAACTAAGACTTGCTTAGCCTCGTTATTAAAAATTAAGACTACACTAATGAAGGATGTCATCAAGGGGAATCCCAAATTTCCAGTGACATACTCAAATACATTTTCCATTAAACAACATACTCAGCTATGACACAATCATTTTCAAATAATGATACCCAACAAATAATTTCAATTACGATAATAAATATCAGGTACATTACAGCTGAATCTGAAATCTTTTGCTTGCAACTGAAGAAGGGTGTGCTCTTTTCCACCCAAGCATAGGCTCAGCTGTGTCTGTCTTGTCTACAGTTGGCCACCCCCTATCAAAGCCATGATACTACAGGGAAAATCAGTTCTCAGGGAAATTGATGGGTTTCAAGGCCACTCTCCTTCACAGTCATTCCATTGGTAGAAAACCTTCTACCCTTTAAGCCTAGGATCCCCATGAATTCTTCAGATGCCTTTACAGCTAGATTTCAATTGCACAAGAAGTCCCTTCACTACCTCTATAGTCCCTCACGGCCATTCCCTATCAGTGCATGCTTCTTTGCCCAGCCTGCATCAAAATTCTTAGTCCTCTTTGCGAGGTCGGGTTTAGTTTTTTCTTCTCAAATTCAGTAGCCAAATTTTGAGTTTTAACGGGCCTAAATGCCCAATAATGAACCCAACTCGATTTTGGTACCACTGGGCGCAATTTTTGGTAGCCCAAGCAAGTTCCTTTTGCTTGTAAATTGTTAGCAGTAAACCCACTTGCAAATTTGCTCATTTTCCACTAGTGGGCACTCTCATAGCTCAAGGACCTCTTCATTAGCACCTTCCGGTGTGTCCTACACACTACCCACACACTGAATAATGGTTCCCTTTGCCCCCACATGCATCCTCCTGTCCTTGCCCAAGAATGCTTGTGATTTTTTGGCTTGTGGTAGAGGAATTCGTGTGTCAACTAGGAAAATAGAGGTGGGTACTCGCTGTACCATTGGTTGATGTTTTCAGCAATCGTAGCCACCTTCCTCATACATTCGTAACTGTGGTTAGTTGGCTTCACAACTACCTAACTCTCTTTCAATAATTATTTTTCTTGAGAAATGGGTAGAGAGGGAAGAATTTCAAATTTAAATTTCGGCAATTTGGCAATATGGGTTTTCTAGTGAAGGTGTATTTGGTAGGCAAGGTAATCCCACGATCACCTCACCAGTTTTCTGCTCGCAGTATCATTTATGATTTGTCCATCATAGTTAAAAAAGCGTTAAAATATCTTTGATGCGATTCACGATGATGCTAAGTCATAATTATAATTAGATAGATGGACTTCGACATTGTTGATATCAATCTTGGCCAACCATGTCTTTGGGAGCAATGTGGGTGGTATGATGCATGGGCATGCAACATTAATGTATGGGTCCTAATGCAGTGGTACTGAATCTTTAAATTGAATAAACAACTTCATAAACATCCTTTTTGAATCTGCTCAACCATGTTATCCCTCAGTTACATGAGCAACCTGTCCTTTGGGCCCAACAGTTTGTTCAATGGGGTCCGTTGCTATCCAGTGGGACATTACTGATCCTCCCATAGCCATTGGGTATTTGATACACAATCACATTCATGCCAGAAAGCTGCCATTCCTTGTGGTGACCTCACACTGCCATTGATAGGTGAGGTAGAGGAACAACACTGCTTTTGGCATAAATATTGCATTGCATGCTAATTTTTAGACCTTGTATGCCCACACTTCAACTTTGCATGCATGCCTACAACCAAAACTGTTATGGAAGTTCAATTGATGCATCCACAACAATAAGATGAATGGTTATTGAACCACTTTCAATCACTGAACGAGGAATCTTGTTACTCAAATATATTGAAATTTCATAGGTATTCAAGGTATGATACATAGAGCAAGGGGCATATAGTAGTTAGTCGTTTTTTCTCTCTTGCTTTCCATCGCAGAGTATTGTATAACATTTACAGTAATAAGTGATTTCTCATTAGATATTTTGTTAATGAGTTGATGATTCTCTTGAAGTGTGCATTTTTTTAGTGAGTTGATAATTCACTTGATTAAATGTGTAGTAACAACTATCTCAATATTTTTTTTGGAATGTTAAGTTATGTGAGTCCTGAGATGACTCGCACACCTACATTTGGCTTGAGTAGCCGCGACCCAGGGGCATCTAATCCATCAAAATCACGTGGGGATTGCATCCAGCCTGGGCCACACCAGCCCTTAGCATGACTGGATTTTTGTGCACGGAGTTTCGAACTGGTGACCTTTACACCAGGAAGTGCCTTAACAGAACACCCTGTCATCATCTGCTCTATGCCCTGTGGGAAACAACTATCTCAATATTTGGTTGAGAGAATTTTATTTTTATTTTTCAGCTTCTTTTGCCTGCAAAAACATGTGGTCATTTTGATGAGCAAAAATATTCCTGAAGTGTGAAATGTGACTATCTAAGCTTCTTTTGTCAGTGAGATTTTCTTGTCACCTTCTAAAATTTTTCCTTGCTGTCATAGATTTTTGTAGTCTTCATTTCTTTCCTTAGCATCGTACTCCATAATTTTTTTTCTTGCAGGGTTCCTCAGCTCATGTTCTAAATTTTATCTGATAAATTCTATTTACTTCTACCTTTTCTGGGATGCAAATGCAAGATTGTATTTATCCTTGACTGTGTTTTTTTAACCTATTGGGCTACCTTCAAACATGTTCAATGTTCCTAAATGACGGATCTTTTAGTTCTGTCATGCATGTTTAGAATAGTCCACATTTGAAAGCAGCAGCTGTGTCTTTTTAATCAATTCTCTTTATTTGCTTGACTCAGTTAAACCTAATTAATCCATAACTTGTTCTAAATGATCATGACCTTCGACCACTGTCTAAAAGATGCCATTGTCTAAGAATGGATTTAACTGTAGGGATGGCAATGCCAAACTTTGTTAAAATAGAAGGTTAAGCAATGATGAATTTGCAGAAATGGTGACGGATCTGCTCATGTGCTTGATGTATGCAAAAGTAAAATCCTTTCTTTTTCTCATTCTCTGCATCACAAACAAATTGATGGCTTATGAAGCTAAAGAAACTGTTAAATGCATATTCTGCAAATTATAGTCGGTAGCTCACTGTTTGGTCTGCTGGATAAGGATCCGTGTCCATATGCAAGAGGTTTCAAGTTTTTAGTTCTAGGCATCTCTGCTAACAGTCCTGCAGCAGTGCATCTACGCTTTTTTCCATGTAGTATCCCTCTTTAACACTTTCAACAGTCAACTTTTGGGGATTGCCATAAACAATTGTGTATACGCTTAAAATCTTGAAATCAATCAAGAGAAAAAACACAAAGGGAATTTCCATAAGCAATTCTTTTCTTTTTACAATATGTCATATGATATATGCAATTCTGTCCTGATGATGAGTCTTCTTTTGGACTCGAAACGTTAACTAAAAATGATTACTGTGGATCAAGTTCTGGAATCAAATTCTTCAAATTCTGAGCACCAGGGAAGCTTACAAACAGATGTCATGTGTTTAAAAATTAAAAAATCAATCAACAGATAAAACACAGATGTGATTGAAAGAGGCAAGCTTCAAAAACATTTACTTCCGATAATACAATCTCTGGTTAGTAGATAATTATAATTTTCCATCTTAATATTTATTAGAATAAAGTGAGATTCTGATGTTCGCAAGCGAGACCCATAGCTGTACGTAGTCCAAGATGACTATAAATTGTCTTCTGAGTATTTATTAGAAGCGTTTGTTGTATGCATTTCTTTGAAATATCTCCAAACCATATTGGTAAAAAAAGTGAATTGCTAATAACTATTGAAATATTCATGTGTTAAAAGCTAGTTCCATAAATCTTAAAAAACGTACTAAAGACGACATATAGCACAGCAGGCCTTCCCGAAAACTAGTTTTTGGGAACCCTTGCAATGAAATTAGCTCGTTGCGTGGCTCTCCTCATAGTACTTACTTTTTGGTCTAACATTTTAGGGGGCATGGCTGGTTTGTTGGTTCTTTTTGGCAAAACTCTCTTGGATGGCTTGAAAGAAGATTATGCCAAGACAAGATGTTAAGGAATGATTTGCCCAGGCTTCAAATGAATGTTGATTGATGAGGACCATTAACAAGTTAAGATCACCTTTAACTTTTTTAGCTCAAACCCTCATTTACCAAGGGAGTTGGTTCCCTAATTTATTTTTCAAGGCAGGTTGGGTTCTCTAAGTTATTTGATTTTGTGATATTTAATATAGTTTGGTAGGAATGAAGTTGTCAAGGAGTTAGAAAAGTGTCATTTGGTTCCTATGTAAAAGGAGAGTCTAGATATAATTGGGATTTGTTAGAGAAGATAGGAAATAGATTTGGTTTGTTAAATTGATTGAACGAGAACTCTCTTAGCTAAGAGTCTCATATGTAATTAAATAGAAGAATAGAAAAATTAAAGAGTTAGAGAGATTGATTAAGCAAGAGATTTGTTTTGTGTGCATAGTGAAATTATTGGTTTCCCTTTTCATTTCAGAACGAGTATATGGATTTACATATCTTTGTTCAATTCTTTTGAGTGTGTTGTGTTTTTTTCCATATAATTGAGCTATTTGTAATCGTAGAATATCACTGTGGTTGCGGGCGGTATAACAAGGTGAGCACAAAGTTTTGTTATATGTGTAGGCAAGCATAAATATTATTTTATCCGTTCTCGCGTGATATGGATGCAAGTAAATGGTGCCCAAAAGGTATACACTCTCGACACCCCCAGATTCCTGATGGACAAATTAAACAAGTTATAAAACTTATTCGAAGTTGGACCCACATCCAATTAGGTTAACTCGGGGAAGGTACATCCAACCAAGTTCAATTGGTGAAGGCACATCTGGTTCAGTTTACATCCAATGAAGGTTTATCTGGCAAGTGAGGTATGAGCTTGGAGCAATTTGGCTCTTAAAAAAAAAACCTTAACCTTTAAATCTCTGGATGTCTGGTCATCTAGATCCATAAGCATAGTTGTGGACCCTGTAGTGGAGTGAAAACACCAAGTTGAAAAGTTAATATGGGGCGGCAACATCCAGTTCTATATCCCCATATATTAAAGAAAAAGGAGACATTCGGGCCTTGAACCCCAAATACAACATTTTTGAAAAGACATTTGGGCCTTGAGCCTGGATACGACAGTTTTGAAAAGACATTTGGGTCCCGACCCCCAGATATAATACCTTAATGATAAATCGAATTGGAATTATAAAAGATCTTGGCCTTGGGAAAAAACCTCTAGAACCCAGATTCCATATATTCAAGAGAAGAAAAGGTATCTGCCACTGTGAGAGAAAGAACTAGATGAGGGAAAAAGGATAAAGTGAGGTTGATTGACATTAGTTTGGTATCAGAGCATTTCTTGAAGAATGTAAAGATGGCATACTGACGAGGAGTAGCTAGAGGAGCAACTCGAGGATTTGGTCGAAAGAGAATTATAGCAAATGTGACTTTGCACGTAGAAGTGAGGAGACTTCAAGAAAGAATGGTAACTACATAGACTGCAAAAAGGAGAGGAGCTAACGTAGGGGATGTCATTGATGTTGAAGAAGAATCTTCTAATGAAGAAGAATCTTCTAATGAAGAAGAAACAAAATAATCAATAGAGACAAAGATGTTTTCCAAGATGATCCCCAAAGAAAAAATGGAGGTACTATTGTACGAAGGTAACTTGAATGCTAATGAGTTAATGGATTGGATAAATGCTCTAGATAAATACTTTGATTATGAGGATGGTGATGGAGCTAAGCGAGTCGAGTATGCAGTGACTAGACTTAAAGGCCATGCAACCTTGTGGTGGGACAAGGTACACACTAAATGGAAGAGGAAAGGAAAGTCCAAAATAAAAAATTGTGATAGAATGGAAGAAAAATTTAAAGGTAAATTCTTACCTAAGGATTAACTAATCAATCTTTTTATACAATTACAAAACCTTAGACAAAAGTCCATGTCAATTAGAGAATACACTGAAGAGTTTTACAAGTTAAACATTAGAGGTCGCCATGTAGAAGATGATGTTGAAAATGTTGTTGGATACATAAATGGTTTGAGATTTGATATTCAATATGAAATCAACTGTTATCCTTGAAAACTATTGAGGATGCCTATCAAGCTGCCTTGAAGGCGTAAGAGAAGATTACTCGAAAGTAAAGCCAAAGAAGTCAAGGAAGGAGCCTGCGAAAGGAAAAGGACAACAGAGTGGAAGAGGAAGAGTAAAACCTGCAAGAGGAGAAGGAAGCTCCAACAATCAATCAATAATAGGAGGCGATTCAAGAGGAAGAAGATCATTTTCCAGAGGACGAGGACAAGAAAGAGACTATCAACATAGATGTTTCAGATGTGGGAAGTTAGGACATATGTCTTGGGAATGTCGTGAGATTGCATCAACAAAGCCAAAGAGGTGCTCATGTTGATGAAGCAAATGAGGAAAATGAGAATCCAACCACAATTGAAGAAGTTCCCAAACAAGGGAGTCCTCGCTGATGAAGAGATTATTAATTAAAGCAAAGAAGGAATCCAAAGAGCCATCTCAAAGGAGAAGTCTATTCAAAACCATGTCCAAGTCTAGAGGTAAGTGTTGCAAAGTTGTTATTGATAGTGGTAGCATAGATAACTTAAGTCTCCACTGAAATGGTAGAGAAATTGAATTTGAAGAAAACAATACACCCTCATCCTTACAAGGTGTCTTGGTTGCAAAAAGGCCATCAAGTTTTAGTTAATGAACAATGTACGATAGATTCCTAAATTGGGAGATATAAAGATGAAATTGTATGTGATGTGATGCCAATAGATTTTTGGCATTTTTTGTTGGGGAGACCATGGCAATATGTTAGGAAAGCCATCCATGATGGTAGAAAAACATGTACACAAAAGGATGGCCAAAAACACACCCTGTCGCCTTTACCAGATGAAGAACTCAAATACAAAGCAGGTCCAAGTGTATTGCTCATGAGTGGGAAGGAGATGTTGTAAGAAGCAAATCAAGAGGAGGTACATTTTTCTCTAATTAGGAAGCCTCGGGTAATTCTTATAAGCACCAATTTGAATGACTTGTCTGAAGAAATTAGAAGCATGTTGGATCAATTTGCTGGCATTATTGTGGATGAGATACCAAATAGTTTGCCTCCTATCAGAAGCATTAGCCGTCACATTGACTTGATTCCAGGATCTAGTCTTCCAAACAAAGTAACATATCAAATGACTCCATAGGAAAATGAAGAAATAAAGAGGAAAGTTTAGGAGTTGTTAGATAAAGGCCTTATTAAAGAATGTTTGAGTCCTTGTGCCATACCAATAGTGCTTAGTTTGAAGAAGGATGGTGGATGGAGGATGTGCATCAAGTCAAGATCCATCAACAAGATTACAATCAAGTATAGATTTCCACTTTTGCTAATTAATGACTTGATTGATTGTTTGAGTGGTGCAAAGTATTTTTCCAAAATTGATTTTAAAAGTAGATATCACCAAATCTAAATCAGGGAAGGAGACAAATGAAAAACTACTTTTTAAACCAACTATGGATTGTATGAATGGATTGTGATGCCATTTGGCCTTACCAATGCACCCAATACTTTTATGAGGCTAATGAAGGAAGCCTTAAAGGAATTTACAGGGAAATTTATTATTGTTTATTTGGATGATATTATAGTGTACAACCAAACAAAAGAAGAATATCTTATCGAACACCTTAAGCTAGTTTTGAGTACCTTACAGCGAGAGAAATCATCGATAAGTCTAAAGAAGTGTAGCTTCATGAAGAACGAGTTGGTGTATTTGGGTTTTGTAATCTCAAAGGATGGGATGAAGATGGATTCAGACAAGGTGAAAGCAATCATTAACTGGCCAATTCCAAGAAATGTGTTTGAGGTAAGAAGCTTCCACGAGCTTTCAAGTTTTTATAGAAAGTTTATTAAAAGTTTCAGCAGTCTGTGTGCACCCATTGTAGAAACCATTAAAGAGAATAATCAACCTTTTAAGTGGATAGATCACAACTTCAATTTGCTAAAGCAGAGATTAGAGAAAATCCATTTTTAGCGTTGAAAAAAATTATTTCAAGTTGAAATAGATGGCAACAATGTGGCCATTGGAGCAGTTTTGAGCCAAAAGGGATGCCCAATTGCCTACTTAAGTGAAAATTTAAATGAAACCAAGCAAAATTATTCTTCATATAATAAGGAGTTTTATGCTATCATTATAGCCTTTGAATAAATGGTGATGTTATTTTATGGCAAAGGAAATTATCCTATAATCATGTTTTGTAATTTATAAACAATTAGCCAAAACTAAATCAAAGACATCCTATGTGGGTGGAATTTTTACAACTTTTCACTTTTGTAATTAAGCATACAAGTGGATCATTAAAGAAAGTATTATTTGCTTTGAGTAGGTTCAATTTAATTCAATAAGAATTCCAATTCCATATTAGAGGATTTTATGAACTTAAAGAAATGCACAAACATGATATAGATTTCAAAAAAGCCTATGTAGCATGTGAAAATCATGTGAGCATCAACACAACTCAATGGTCAAGCTACATGATTAAAAGGGTTTGTTGTTCAACGATAGTAAGCTTTTCATTCCTAGATGTTCTGAGGGACAATTTAATACAAGAGAAGCAAAATGGGGGATTCACTGGACACTTTGGACCTCATAAAATTTTTGATATATTAAGTTCATTTTATTATTGGCCAAACATGCAAGCTAATGTGAAAATATTTGTGGAAAGATGCAGACTATGTTAACAGGCAAAAGGAAGGAGTCATAATGCAATATTGTATTAGCCACTGTCAATTCCCAACAAACCTTTGGATTCTATCACCATGGATTTTGTTTTGTGTTTTCCTCGTACACAAAAAGGTAATGATTCCATTTTCGTTGTTGTGGATAGGTTTTCTAAAATGGCACATTTTATTTCTTATACAAGAACCGCTGATGGACTAGTGTGGCAAATTTATTCTTTGAAGAAACTGTGAGATTACATGGATTACCCAGAAGCATTATATCAGACAGGGATACGGGATTTGTGGGTCACTTTTGGAGAACCTTTTGGAAGAAACTAGGCTCTAGTTTAAATTTCAATTCAACTTATCAACTGCAAATAGATGGAAAAATAGAGGTTGTGGATAGAAGTCTCTAAAACAACTGAGAAATTTGGTGAATGCGCATCCCAAATAGTGGGATCATGTGCTTGTTTAAGTTGAGTATGACTACAATGGTTCACCTAACAAGAGTACAGGGATGAGCCCATTCCAAATTTTATATGGAATGCACCCAGGGGAGTGTATGAATTAAGGAACTTAGGAAATCAAGAACTTATAAGTGCAAAAGGTGAAGACTTCATAGTGAGTATGCAAGAGTTGTAGGAAAGAGTTAAGCAACAACTACAGGAGAACAACAATAGGTATAAGTAGAGAGCATACTTGAAGAGAAGACAACTAGATTTTGAAGTTGGAGACCTAGTAATGGCATATCTGAGAAAGGAAAGATATCTTGTAGGGAGATATAACAAACTAAAGCTCAAGAAAATTAATCCATGTAGGATTTTGAGGAAATTTTCTTCAAATGCTTACAAAATAGTACTTCCAAGAGACATTGGAATAACACCAATTTTCAATGTAGCATATCTATATTCCTTTAAGGAATCAAATGGTGTTATAGTAGATGCACCTATAAGTGATGAAAATCAGACCAACCAGTTGCAAGCAGTATAACTACGCAAGCGAGTCTAGAGATTATTGTATCTGGCCACGAGGAGATCCAACTACAAGTACATGGTGCCCAAAAGGTGTACACTACCGACACCCTCTGATTCCCAATGGACAGATTAAACAATTTATGAAACTTATCTAGAGTGGAACCCGCATTTGACTAGGTTAATTTGGGGAAGGTACACTTGGCTAGGTTCAATTGGTGAAGGCACATCTAGTTTAGGTTACATCTAGTGAAGGTTTATTTGATAAGTGAGATATGAGCTTGGAACAATCCATCTCTTTAAAAAAATCTTAACCTTTAAATTTCTAGATGTCGGATCGTCCAGATCCATAAGCATAGTTGTGGATCCTATAGTGGAGTGTGAATATCAAGGTAAAATTTAATCTTGAGCGGGGCATTCAGTTTCAGAACCCCATATATTAAAGAAAAAGGTGACATTTGGGCCTTGGACCTTGGACATGACAATTTTGAAAAGAAATTTGGGCCCCAACCCCCGAATATAATACCTCAACGATAAATCAATCCAAAATTAGAAAATATTTGGGTCTTGAGAAAAAATCTCTAAACCCTTGGATATCAGATATTTCAAAGAAGAAAAGGTATCCGCTGTTGTGAGACAAAGAACTAGATGAGGGAAAAAGGATAGCGTGATATTGATCAACATCATTGATGCTTTGGCAACAATAGTGTATTCATGTATTATTTCCCCCAATTTAAAAAGGGTATGGTTTAATTATTCTATGTTTTGATCTTTTTAACTTGAATTTGGCAATCCAATTCTCCGCGAGATTGTAATTTTTCATTGGTTAAATTGCGTTTTTGAATGCAGAATTTTTTTAGTGCCCCAAAAGACTCTCGAACACTGAGATTCTATAGATTGCATAGTGCAAACCTTAAAATCCCACAATTCGCGGTTAGATTTTGAGAAAAATTGATTGGAAAATATGCCTGAAAAAGGACCAAAATGTAGAAGAGTCAAAGTATGTGTATACAAAGCATTTTTCACAATAAGGGTTTTCTTTTTGGTATTATTGAACCTTATTAATCATATGTGATGTTGCACAAGAAAATCTAAAGATACTTGACATATCAGAATGAGGGTATTTGCATTTAATGTAGAGAATGGAATCTCAATTTTGTTTATGTTAGTTTTTTTTTTTAGGTAAGGTAACTTAAACTTTGGATACGTTAGATAGGATGTTCATGCTCCCTCTAAGGTTTATATCATATATGTTGCTGATTTAAATGGATAATTTGAATAAATTTAAATGACAACATATTCAAGAACCATGGATTAGGTTTGGGCATGTTGTCCATCAATTTCCTTGTTCAAGTCATCTTTAATCTTATTGAAACTTTTTAAGTGTTAGCTTGGATAATTTCACAAAATTTTTTGGGCTCTTAGCTTTGTGAAGAATTGTAGAAGCCCCATGTCATGGATTGGCCAAGGCATGGAGAGTTGAGAAGTAGCAAAGGAAGGAGGCACTTAGTGATAGGGGAAACATTTTAAGACCCAAACGAAGATTGAGGAAATGGGAAAATGAGCCTTGAAATCATCTTGGACTATTTGATGTGAGTCCCCTAGATTGATGAGCATGGAGGATTTTGAGGTTCATTCAAAGGGCGCTCTGCCTCCAAATATGATGGCATACAAGAGGATACCTTAAAAGAATTATTGGGTTTATGACCAAACTCTGAAGAGCAAAGTGCAGGTTCGCTGTTGCAATGCGAGATTCTATGAGGAAATCAAAAGATGACATGCGTGTAGCTTGATGAATCATACATTGCCACATGACCCCCACAAAATCACATTTCCTCTCCTCATTCTTGTTAGAAATTGAACATTTTTTGGTCAAATGATAGTTGTAACTACTTCTTGGAGGTGTTGATGTTGGGATGTTGAAGGGGCGAGATAAGGGGGAACACAATGACCAACGGAACAAAGATTTGCGGGTTGGTGGATTTAGCAAAATTTTACAAGCAAGATCTAGATTATTTATAGGTTACAATGTCAATTGGCACAAAAGTTGAAAATGTTAGAGAGATGTACCATACCTAGATCAATAGCTTTGGTTCATGGGAGAGAGTTGACTAAATAAACTCAATTTATTTGTTATTTAGTTCGTGCCTTGTGTTTGAGTTTTGATTAAGCACAGAGCTTTGTAAGCCTTTGTAATCACTAGATGCTTGGGATTAGTAAAAGGTTGAAGAATATAAAATCAATTTCGATGTTGAAGTTTTTCCATAATGGGTTGCTCCAAGGTAAATTCTCCATGTCAAATGATAGAGTGTGTGTATTTTTTTTACATCTATGGCCGGATGTTATAACACATTATCTTTCTTGTGCAATAATTAAGTTTGTACGGAGATGACATAATTTGTATTAGTGAGTGGAAACAATCATAGTTTGTTCTATTATGGATCATATATTGGTATTAGTGTGTAATTCTTGACCTTAGGGGGAGTTACTTGTGAATGTTGATTACACTGAGAAAGTTTTTTCAGTTGTAAGAAGGTGGAGAGGTAGTTCCTATAAATTGTGAAATTGGTATTAGACAAGGAAGAAAACAAACATGAGATCACCCCATGGAAAATGAAATAGAAATCAGTGAGATGCAACATAACATGACTTATTTGGAGAAGTCTGTAACAACCTTGGTGAAAATTCCATGTAATAAAAGTTAATAAAGGTAAAATAATAACCAAAATTGATGGGACATTTATTCCAAGCTGAATGTTGGGCAAGACATCCTAGTGTGGGTGTTCATTGATTTATTATGGCTAAGGAAATTTGTAGAGGTAATCACACAAACTTTGGAAAGACGAAATGACATTTCTGGAACATTTATTTATGAAAATAATGGAAATTAGGAGAAAAATAAGGTGAAAGGTCACAAGTTGCATGTGAGGAGGAAAATGAAGGAAAATAATGGAAAAATGAAGAAATTAGAGGCATCATTAACAAAATGGCTTATGAGGATCAATTGGTACCTTTTGTCAGTTCGTTTTTGGAGCTCTCTTATTATTCTATCTCTCTATCACTCTTTGATACTTAGAGTTTTCTTGGAGCACTTTGACATTGGATCAAGAAAGGCAAAGAGAAAATGAGGAATGAAGGATAAAATAAGGAAGAGCAGGATCAAGCAAGCTACAACAAGATTCTTTGTAGGTGTCGATTTGCATGTGTGTTTTTCTTGCTAGATTTGACATGCATGGTATTGCGTGTGGTTCTTTGTTGTCATGGCATGGGTTTTGCCAGGTGTGACAATGTTTTCAGCCTAACCTTTCCATTTTCAGATAGCCATGGTTTGATGGAGTTCTCATGTTTTGGTTGAGATGGATTGCCGAATGGATTTGAAGCTAAGTGAGGTGGATCTTTGAAAGAAAAGACACATCGCCTAGTGATCCTTGAACCAGACTATGGATTGCGACAAATCCACTGACCTAATGACCTTGAACCAAATTGTGGGTTACACTAAATCTAGGTGTTTTATGCCTCGGTGGGCCTAGGAATCCTCAACTAATTCATGGTAGGATATATAATAAAGCCTAGAGGTGGTTGCCCTTGATTAGGCCTAGGAATCCTTGCTGGTGTTTGGCGGGATATATCGTAAGGGTTTGAGGGTGGAGTCTCGACTTAGGGCCTAGTGATTCGATGTGGATTGCGGTAAAGCCTGAGAGACTAGGAGACAAGAAAATTCCTCACGGTGTAGGTGGAGAAATCTGGTGGCATCCATGCTTGTTTTGGCCTAGTGATCTGGTGGAGATCATGGTAAAGTCTGTTATTACGTGTTTATTGTTTTGTCCTAGTGATCTGGGGTGGATTGCAGTAAAGCCTAGTTTCTATTAATGAGGGTGAGGTGGTTTAGTCTCATGATGCCTTGGTTGGTTCTTTTGGTTTGAGTCCCACATTCATGCTTGGAATATGGCACGGGGGTGATTGGCTAAAGAGATATTTGGCTTAGCCAATTTATGGTTGGGTAGAACATGGTAATCCCATCCCAGGTTGGCTTTTGCATTCATTAATAAAATGTTATTTCCTTGGTATCTTATGTGTAAATGTATCGGTTTATATGTGGATTTTATGGATGATGTATCCTTGATATTTCTGTTGTTATTATGCTGGTTATAAGCATGGATTATGACAGTGATGATGTAGGACTCTCATCATGTTTTGATTTGTAAATGAATGAACAATGTATCTATGACTTAATAGATGATAATGCAGCTAATGAAGAAGAGAACAATGTTTTTTTATCGATTCTCAGATAAGTATGAGACCCCTATGCTCAGATATGTTGTTTAAACCTGTAGATTTCATATTTGTGACATGTTTGAAGAAATGCCCATCATGGCTAGTAGGGGTCCAGTCCAGTCCTTGTTGATGTTTTTGCAAATATATCTTTTGTTCTGCTGTGAAATTTCGTTTCCGAACATGTCATTGAGTTCTAGGCAATGTCTTGGGCTTTGGGCCTGAAAAAGTGGCACAAATCCTAGAGCCATAGGCACAAGTTTGATGAGAAGAGTCCCCAGACGCATGCATGTCCATGCCATGGTGGTGTCTGGAGCCTCCCAAGTGCACCCTTGTCCATATGAAGGGAGTGTCGAGGGGTTTAATGGTCTAAAAATTCAATTGGTTTCAGGGGTTGGTTACATGAGTGGTTGGGATGGATCTTGTGAGTTCTATTGCTGATGTGGAAGGTCTGTGTGGTGTGTTTCTGTTGATTCCACTTCTTTAAGGTGACTTGGGAGGTTGAATCACATTATAATGGCCTCTCATCGCATATTTACCCCGGTTGGCCAGTTACTTGGGTAGATGTGGGATGAGGGTGTTACAGAGTGGTGTCAGAGCATGGTTCACCCCTTGGACTGGATGGATAGTGTGTGTTGGTTAGACATTCATGTTGGTTGCACTTGTGTTAATCATCCTTGTGGTCTATATTCTTGTTGTATGTGCATGGTGTCAGTCATGGTTGTAGTGATGTTGCCATGTGAAAGAGGATATTGTTGCTGTGAATCGTGTCACCATGAGTGTATGATTGGTTATGCATTGTTATGTGTGTCTGTTCTTACATGTTGTCAAATGTGCATTGGTATGGTTGTTGTCATGCATGAGATCATCATCTGTGGTTGATATGGTCATGCATTGATGACTTGACTTTAGCTAGAATGATGTTTATGTGTTGATACACTTATTTTTTATATGTCTATATGCTATCATGATTATATTTGTACATGTATTGCGCTGATTTGGATGATCTTGTAGATGATATATATTCCTCGAATTATGTTAAGGTACATTGGTTTATTGTGATTTGGCTTAGTTGACATAGTATGCCTTGCAGGAAAGAGATCAAAAATGACTAGCAATATGGTAGACTACAAAGGTTCTCCCTATAAATCAGATGAGCAACATGGTGTTGGACACTCTTCTGATTTAGCAGACACATAGAGAAGCTTGAAGGAAGAAATAAGGAGTTGTAAGGCAGACAATGACAAAATCATGCAGGCACAAGAGAAACAAGCAGAGGTTAATGCAATACTCCTTCAAAGTTTATCAAAATTGCAACAACAAGGGCCACTTCGGATTAGCCATTGGCAAGAAGAAAAAAATAATGGGGCATATGGCAGTAGATCTCCTAGTGGGCACATGTCGGATAAAGACGATACAATTAGAGATGACAGATTGTTGGATACTCCGGATAGGAAAGGTGATGGATACAAGTATTATTCTGGTTCTAGTTTTGATAGGCATCATGATCGTCATCGTTATCACCCTTATAGGAGTGTTAAAGGATACTTTCCAGATGAATTTAAGAAAGAAAAACCACCTACTTTTGATGGAGGCTTGAAGAAACCAGAAGATGCAGAGGCTTGGATACTTGGGATGAACAAGTTCTCTGAGTTGCATGAGTACACATAAAGCATGAAGGCCATAATTGCTATCTTTGGCCTGAAAGGTAAAACAAATATCTGGTGGGAAGATGTGAAGCGGGTCAGAGACATCAGGACAGAGGAATTGAGTTGGCATGAATTCAAGAGGCTTTTCAACAAGAAGTACTTGTCATAAAGGTACTATGATAGTAAGACAGGGTCAATGACAGATGAGAAGTATTTGACCAAGTTCCTGGAGCTATTGAGGTATGTACCGTATTTTAAAGATGAGAAGGCTAAATTCCAACGATTTATCAGTGGTTTTCCATTAGCATTTAGAGATCGGATTGAGTATGATGAGCCTCGGTCACTTGAGGAAGTTATTGAGAAATTGAAGCATTGCTATGAACAATCAAAGCGTAAGAATGAATCTCAGCAAGGATGAAAAGGTAAGGATAAGGATAAAGGTAAGGATAAATGGAAACTGAAAAGAACAAGGCCTCAAAATGTAGAAGAGAAAGAAAATGTGGCACCACAAAAGAGCTTCAATGCAGCTAGACTGAGACATGGTTCACAACAACATCATAGAGGTGATGGTACTAGACGGTTGGAGTGTTGGACATGCAGTAAGGAACACCTTAAGAGAGATTGTCCACAAAATCATGGTGGTAGGCTTCAAATCTATAGTAAATAGGATGCGCAGACTATTGGGGATGTTCGAAAAAGCATTCCTCGTATCTATGTAGCGCTGGACCACAGATAAACATACCATCAAGCATCTATCATTGAGATGAACGATAAACTTTGCGATCAAGTTGTTTCTATTTTGATTGACCTTGGACCTAATTATAATTATGTTAGTCCCGACTTGGTGGATAAGTGTGGTTTGAATAAAGAAGTGTATGCAGAATCTTGCTGAGTGCAGTTGGCTACACGTACAAAGAAAATAGCTCATCATTGGGTTAGATCTTGTGCATCCGATTTGAATGACCTGTCTACAACAACACACTTGAACGTATTTCCATTGGGATCATATAGTATGCTATTGGGTATGGACTGGTTATACCTTCATAGGACTAAGGTGGATTGTTATAACAAATCCATTGAGTGTTTGGATGACAATGGGGAACCAAGAGTCTTATAGGGAAAGAAAAAAGCCACATCAGTTAAGATGGTGCGAACTATGCAGACCCAACGTAGTCGCGAGAATGGGTATGTGTTATTTGTAGCACATATCTCTATTGACAAAGGTAAGGAAGTTGAGGATGAAGATGTTTTGAGCAGGTACTTAGTTCTATTGGGTTGGTGCTAGGGGAAGCTCCGACATCAGAAACACCTTATAAGATGAGCACACATGAGTTGGTATAGTTAAATTTGGAGTTGAAAGAGATGCTTGACAAGGGATACATTAGGCCAAGTGTATCACCTTGGGGTGCCTTAGTATAGTTTGTAAAGAAGAAGGATAGTACTCTCAGATTTTGCATTGATTACAAGAAGTTGAACAAAGTGACCATCAAGAACATGTATCCGTCGTCGAGGATTGATGACTTGTTTGATCTGCTGAAGTGAGCAACAATTTTCTTGAAGATTGATCTGAGATCTGGATATCATCAGGTACGCATTAAGGAGGAGGAAATTTAGAAGACAACTTTTTGGACAAGGTATGGACATTATGATTTTGTTGTAGTTCCATTCGGTTTGACTAATGATCCAAGTACCTTTATGTGTTTGATGAATAGTGTGTTGCGTCCCTATTTGGACAAGTTTGTTATTGTGTTCATTGGTGACATATTTGTATATTCTAAAAATAAGGAAGAGCATGCCGAGAATTTGGCAGCAATATTGAGGTTGTTGAGAGAGCATCAGATGTATGTTAAGCTCAACGAGTGCAGTTTCTTTCAGACTGAGGTACATTACTTGGGACATGTTGTATCCAAGGAGGGCATAACAGTGGATCCACAAAAGGTAAGAGCTATCATGGAGTGGGCAACTCCTAGAAATGTAGATGAGGTGAGATCCTTCATGGGATTGACAGATTATTACAGACGGTTCATCAAGAACTTCTCACAGATTGCTTATCCTATTATATCATTGTAGAGGAAAGGTAAGAAGTTTGAATGGACAAAGGAGTGTGAGGCCAGTTTTGAGCAGCTTAAGCAATTGTTGACACATGCTCCAGTGTTAAAGATTGTAGATCCAGACAAAGAATTTGTAGTATGTACAGATGCGTGCAAGAGAGGACTTGGTGGAGTCATTATGCAAGATGGACAGGTGGTATGCTATGAGTCACTGAAACTGAATGAGCATGAGTAAAGCTATTTGATGCATGATCTTGAGCTAGCAATGATCATACATGCATTGAAGATGTGGAAGAACTATCTTCTTAGCAAGAGGTTTGTATTGATGAGTGATCACAGTGGTTTGTGGTATCTGTTTAACCAACTGAATCTGAATGGCAAGTAGGCTTGGTGGTTGATCACGATCAATGAGTTCAACTTTGAGATCGGGTATATCAAAGGTAAAGAGAATTGGGTGACATATTCTCTTAGCAGGTGGATACATGTAAATCATATAGAAACTATGAATTCCTATGCGATAGATCTACAAGATAGGATCTTACAGGCAGGTCAGCAAGATGATAGTTATATGGATATTATGCACATGTTGCAGTAGAGTACATGTACAGGTACAGGTAGTGGTACATGTACATGTACAGATGTAGGTGTACAGGATGTGGACTATCATATCACGACAGATGGATTGGTTAGATTTAGGGACATGATATATGTGCTAGATAACAGCGAGCTTAAGAAGGTGACCTCGAGGGAGTTTCATGCGAAAGCATATTCAGGTCACCCAGGTTATCAAAAGATGCTGATAACAATGAATAAATTTTATTATTGGCTAAATCTGAAGAAGGATGTAGCAGAGTTTGTGGCTAGGTGCTTGGATTGTCAATAGGTGAAGGCAGATTGTAAGCATCCAGGTGGACTGCTACAACCGATTGTGATTTCAGAATGGAAATGGGAGGTCATTTCCATGGAATTTTTCATAGGTTTGTCGAGGATAGTGAGACAACATGATTCCATCATGGTCGTGGTGGATAGGTTGACGAAGGTAGCACACTTCTTTCCAGTTAAGTCTACGTATTCAACTAGTGATGTCGAACAGGTGTTCATTAGAGATGTGGTCAGATTACATGGAGTTCCGAAGAATATTGTGTCAGACATGGATGCAAAGTTCATTTCCAAGTTTTGGAAGGAGTTGTTTGTAGGATTGGATACATAGTTGACCTTCAACATAACTTATCATTTGCAACAGATGGACATACTTAGAGGGTCAATAGGATATTGGAGGACATGTTGAGGATGTATGTGATGCATCAACAACAGAAGTGGGAAGAGTACCTTCAACTATTAGAGTTCACTAATAACAATGGGTATCAAGATTCCTTGAGAATGAGTCCATTTGAGGCATTGTATGGGCGAAGTTGCAATACTCCTATTAGTTGGAGTGATATGGTGAACAAGGTGTTGATTGCAATGGACATGTTGGCAAACATGGAGCTGGAAATGCAGGCAATCAAGAAGAATCTAAAGGAAGCACAAGATAGGAAAAAGAGTTATGCATATTAGAATAGGGTATTCAAGGAGTTTCAGGTTGGGGAACAAGTGTATTTACACATCAAACCGAAGAAGACCTCCTTGTGGATTGGATTATGTGCCAAGTTGGCACCATGGTTTTGTGGACCCTTCAAGATTCTTGAGAGGATCAAACTAGTAGCATATCGACTTGCACTTCCTCCAATAGTGAAATTCCATGATGTTTTCCATGTGTCATTATTTAAGAAGTATGTTAAAGATGCTAATCATGTGATTGCCTAGTCTGTATTGTAGGTGGATCTAGATGGATAATTCCAACTAGAACTTCAGTGTATATCGCAGAAAAAGGTGCTCATGCTCCAGAACCAAGAAATTGAGCGGGTTAAAGTGCAGTGGAAGCACTTTGGGCTTGGTGAAGCTACCCGGGAGATGGTAGATCAAATGCAAGCTATGTATCCTTCATCGTTTGCTAGTTGAGGAAAAGAAGTTTTGGTATGATGTTTGGTATATATTTTGGCATATGTTTTGGTGTGATGTTTAGGTATATGTACATATGTATATGGATGTAAATACTGCAATGAGCTATGTTATAAAGCTCCAATAAGCTATATGGGTGTCATGTCATTATAGTTGTCATGTTGATTTGCTTCTCAGTAGTGTGATGATTGTAAATACTACATCAAGCTATGTTATAAAGCTCCATGGGCAGTATGTGTTCTTTTCAGCAGTTTTGCTAAGGTATAGGTGTTGTTGAACACTGAGGATGATGTCCCCCAAGGGGGAGGGTTCTATAACATCCCTGGTGAAAATTTCATGTAATAAAAGTTAATAAAGGAAAAATAATAACCACGGTTGATGGTACACTTATTCCAAGATGAATGTTGGGAAATACATCATAGTGTGGGTGTTCATTGGTTTATTATGGCTAAGGAAATTGGTAAAGGAAATGACAAAGGATTTGGAAAGGTAAAATGACATTTTTGACACATTAATATATAAAAATAATGGAAATTAGGAGAAAAGGAATGTGAAAGGTCACAAGATGCATGTGAGGAGGAAAATGAAGGAAAATAATGGAAAAATGAGGAAATTAGAGGCCTCATTAATAAAAAGGCTTCTGAAGATGAGTTGGTACCTTTTGTTAGCTTAGTTTTGGAGCTCTCTCATTATTTTCTCTCTCTCTCTCTCACTCTTGGACACTCAAAATTCTTTTGGAGCACTTTGGCATTGGATAAAAAAGGCAAATAAAGAAAGAGGAAAGTAGGAGAAAGCAAAGAAGAGAAAGATCAAGATGCTACAACAAGATTCGTTGCAGGTATCGATACTTGCTAGATTTTACATGCATGGTATTGCATGTGGTTCTTTGCTTTCATGGCACGAGTTTTGGTAGGTGTGACAACATTTTCAGCCTAGCCTTGTCATTTCTGGATAGCCATGGTGTGATGGGGTTTTCATGTTTTGGTTGAGCTGGATTGTCGGATGGATTCGAAGCTGAGTGAGGTGGATCTCCAAAAGAAAGAACACATGACCTAGTGATCCTTGAACTAGACTATGGATTTTGGTAAAGCCACTAGCCTAGCGACCCCTGAACTAGACTATGGGTTGTGGTAAAGAAAGGTATTGTGTGCTTCGGTGGGCCTAGGAATCCTCGAATAGTTAATGAAAGGACATATGATAAAGCCTGGAGGTAGTTTCCCTTGATTAGGCCTAGGAATCCTTGCCAGTGAATGGTGGGATATACGGTAAAGTCTAGAGGGTAGAGTCTCGGTTTTGGGTCTAGTGATCCAATGTGGATTGCGGTAAAGCCTAAGAGACTAGGAGACAAGAAAATTCCTCATGGTGTAGGTGGAGAAATCTGGTGGTCCATGCTTGTTTTGGCCTAGTGATCTGGTGGAGATCATGGTAAAGCCTGTTATTACATGTTTATTGTTTTGGCCTAGTGATCCAGATGGATTGCGGTAAAGCCTAGTTTCTATTGATGAGTATGAGGTGGTTTAGCCTCAGGATGACCTAGTTGGTTTTTTTGGTTTAAGTCCCACATTCATGCTTGGACTATGGCATAGGGGTGATTGGCTGAAGAGAGATCTGGCTCAACCAATCTATGGTCGGGTGGAATGTGGTAGTCCCATCCCGTGTTGGCTTTTGCATTCATTAATAAAAGGTTCTTTCCTTGGTATCTTATGTGTAGATGTATTGGTTTATATGTGGATTCTATGGCTGATGTATCCTTGGTATGTATGTTATTATTATGCTAGTTATAAACATGTATTATGACAATGACGATGTATGACTTTCCTCATGTTTTGATTTGTAAATGAATGAACAATGTATCTATGACCTAATAGATGATAATGCAACTAATGAGAGAAGGGAATAATGCTTCTTAGTATTCTTAGATAAGTATGAGACCCCTATGCTCAGTTCTGTTGTTTAAACCTGTAGATTTGATATTTGTGATGTGTTTGACAAAATGTTTGTCATGGCTAGTAGGGGTCTAGTTTAGTCCTTGTTGATGTTTTTGCAAATGTAACTTTGTTCTGCTATGAAATTTCGTTTATGAAGATGTCATTGAGTTCTGGGTAGTGACCTGCGTTTTGGGCTTGAAAAAGTGGCACAAATCTAGGAGTCACATGCACAGGTATGAGGAGAAAAGTCCCTAGATGCATGCCTACACATGTCGTGGGAGCATATAGAGCCTCCCATACGCACCCTTGTCCATATCAAGGGAGAGTCCAAGAATTTGATGGTCTAAAACTTTAGTTGATTTTAGGGGCTGGTCACTTGAGTGGTTGGGATTGCTCTTGGCAGTTCAGTTGTTGATGTGGAAGGTCTGTGTGGTGTGTTTATGTCAATTCCACTTCCTTAAAGTGACTTAGGGGGTTGAATCCCATTATAGTGGCCTCTCGTCGCATATTTACCTCGGTTGGATGGTTACTTGGGTAGATGTGGGATGAGGGTGTTACAAAGTAGATGGCTCAAATGGACTTAATATGTCTTAGTTGGCATGGGGAGTAATTGATATGAACCATAATTTTGTTGACTTGATTGCAACAATGGTATAAGGGAAGATGAAGAAGAAGAAGAAACATCACGTGTCAAACTTGTTTGAAGATGTTGGAGTCAAGAAAGTGGTTAAAGTGGAGAAATTGAAGAGGAGATAGGGGAATGCAACAAAACTTAAGCACCATGAAGAGTAGAGGTAAAATTTGACATGAAGACATATGCAGGTTATATAGATGTGTTAAAGTTAAATTAATGGTTGCAATATTTAGAATTTTATTTTAGTGTGCATGAGGTTAGTTAAGTGCAAAGAATTTTTTTTGTTTGTTTCAAGTGAGAGGGTCATGCTTTGACATGGTGATGAAACATGATGGTATTGCTAGAAGACTAGTTAATGAACCACCAGTGAAAAAATGGGAATTGTTTAAGGGCATGATTAAGTCCTTGTTCTATCCTATTAACTATAAGAGATAAATACAAGATAAGTTCGCTTTAACTTAGAAAAAGATTTGATAGGAAACATAGAAATTCACTATAGGGATCTAAAATGAACCAATGCATTTAGGAATATCTTGTAAGTGTGTTAAAGTTCTTATCAAGTACTTAGGATCTTTGCACAATCATCTTAGAAGATAGGTGATACATGTAAAACTTAGGACCATTAATGAGGCTTGTGTATAGGCACAATACCTTGAAGAAGATAAGAAAAAATACAATTGAAGTGGGATACAATAGAGAGTTACAACATTGTAAAGGTGAAAGATTGAAGGGGAAAGGTAAAAGAAAGAAGAGTGTTATAGTTGCAATAGAAAACCAACACCGTAATAAGCATTCTAAGGATTGTAATGTAGATGGCCACATAGATGAAAGTTGTTGGAAACTACATCTGGCATCTAAACAACATAAGAAGAAGACTTTGTTGTTGTGTATGGAGATCAAAGGGTGCACAATAGCTTAGATATTTAACATAAGGTGACCTATACTCTAGTTCAATGAGAGTTATCCTTGAGTATTATTAGTTCATAGGTGGAAATAGAGATGTTTGAGCTTTTTGCATTGAGGTTCAACTAAAGCAAACTATGACCAATTGTTTGTTTGACCTTCAATCACAATCAAATTTGATTTTAGCCTAATTGGGTAAGAAGTTTGGATTGGAGGAGCATGACGATCCTTACCCATATCCATTGGGATGGGTGAAATTAGATATGGAATGGAGAGTCACCAAAAAACATAAATTCACATTTGTTGTTAGTGCAAACTTCCTTGGTGAGATAGCCGTATATGTCATTCCATTAAATGTTTGTAGAAAACTTTTGGGGAGTCCTCATCTCTATGTTAGGGTTGTGATATTTAAAACAATGGATAACCAATAGAGTTGTGAAGGATGGGAGGTCTAATGTTTATTCACATGAGAAAGTCAAAGTTGATATGCACACCAGGTTAGTATGCTAATTAATGGAAACAAGAAGTTTGTATTGTTGTTTTTGGGATAATAGTAAGGAAAATTTAAGGTGGAGAATAGTGTATCCTTGGGTGAATGTGACAACACGAAGAAGGAACAACATGACCAATTGATAGAATTCTATAAGGATGTATTTCAAAGACAAAAGTTTTCCACCTAAGAGGGAAATTGTGTGATGACTCCTCCAAATTCCCAAATGCATTCATACATTCAAATCAATTATCCTCCATAATGACCATACAATCTCTATATATACTTGTTCACAAATTACCCATGTGGCCCCTTCATCACTAACTCCTTGCCATTCCCCCCTCAACCCCCCCACCCTCTTTCTTTGTTTTAATTGTTCAATCTCCTTAAGGAGTGCTTCATTAAGGTTTTGTATCTTAAATAACTCGTCACCCTTCTTCTTGATGTTCTCTTTAGGTTGTTCTAATTTGTTTTAAATTTTATGCATATCCTCCTTTTTTATATCCTTGATCCATTTCTTTGAGAAGATTTTTTTAAATACTTCCCATGTGATGTTTGGTGTTGTATCATTTTCATTACTAATCTATTACATCAATGCTTCATGATGAAAATACTTATCAACCTTTGAAGGATTCATATCATTTTACTTCACCATCCTTAGCCATTATTTATGATTGATTTGATCTTTATCTTCATCTCCATTGAATTTAGGTATTTCCATTAATAAATATGATAATAAAATAATAATAAAAATAGTATCAAATGAGTTATGATTATTTTCCACATATATTTTTATATTGTTTATCTTTTCAATGGCTTTTGAATCACCTCAATTAGACATTCCAATCAAAAGCTATGATGATTTTAAGTTGTCATGCTTTTTAAAACTCTGTTATGGAGTCTATTCTTCTGGCCGACTTTCCTTCTGATGTATATCTTCATCCCTTCTAAATCTGAAATTTGGCATGTAGTAATTTGATATTTCTTCTATGGTAATCCCACACTTGCGATGCAAATTTTATTTGCCAAGTTAATGCTATGGTAATTTTTTCAAAACTTGTTTCTTGGCCTCTTCCTTAGAGAAAACTTGTACAATGTGCCACATGTCCAATTTTTAAAATAAGATAATGAAATTTTTATTAGAGGCACCTTAGTATTTCTCCTTATATCCCTAAAAATTTCACAATCTTAAACATTTATTGGAAAAAGTTATAGAAAATCTACTAAGATGACTTGTTCAAGACTTATTTTAGGACCATTCACATGCCGTAACTTCCATAAGCTATATCTTTGAAATTGTAGTGAATTAGAATTTGAAATATTTATCACTTGTACTATCATGTCACTCTTTGGTGTCCTCAAAATTTCATGGCAAGAAGATTTCCAGAAAAAAGTTATAGAAAAAATTTCGAGATGTTCTTTTTGAAACTAATTTTAGGGCATATCACAAACCCTAACTTCCATATGCTATATCTCTGAACATATAGTGAATTAGAATTGAAATTTTTACTCGACATATTTTGAGTTCTCTCCTAAATTTTCTAGAAATTTCACAGTTTTTAAAACAAAAATTCCATAATGAATCATTTGAAATTGATTTGAGGACCATTCACAAACTTCAAACCTCTACAAAGTGTAATATGTACGTGATGAAAAAGTTTGAAAATGAAATTCTACAACAGGGAACAATCTATCCCTAAAAATTAACATGGAATTATAGATGGGATGAAGAAAATTCATTGAGATCAACCCCGTGAAGACGCCTTTGATGAAGTTCATGATCAAAACTAAGTGAAAGGGATGAAGATGGAAAGGACCTAAAAAGAATGCTAGGGTTTGAAGGAAACCCTAGGAAGCATTTTTTCTTGCAAATAGAACCTAGGGTTTGAGAGAAACCCTAGGAGTGCCCTTGATATGGAAAGGGACTAATATGATTAAGAATTTTTCATGATGTAATCAGTAAGAAGCCATTCAATTATTCAAGTACATGTGACGAATTCAAATAAACCATATATGGACTTGTCTCCTACCCAATAGGGGATGATGTGATATAGATCTAATGATCATCTTGTACATTGATAAGTTGGGCTTACCTTCTAATGAAAAAGATCAGGGATACATGTGGTGTTCAAGAGGAAGAATTTATTCTTTTGCAGAAAAAATTGACATATGGTTGACGATCTGTGGTGCAAGATCAGGAGGGAGCTAATAGTTTCCTCCAATCCTCATTAAAAATAAGTAATTTCAAGGCTAATGTTATTTCATTGTGACAATGCTCTTGTTTAGATTTATATTTTAGACTATTGTTTATTCTTCCTGCATGAGTATTTGAATGCCTCTAACTTATTGGATGAGGACGTGATCAAGGAAAGCATATCCTTCTTGAGGATTGTTAGGATGTAAGTATTGCAGGAAGAGTTAGCTCGAAGAGGGAGTTGGTGTGGGATAATGAAGGAGCCACTCTCATATCTAGAGAAGAAATAAATTCCTACCTCGCCATCAGGTACACTATCATTATGTTTATTTAATTTGCTATTATTACTCTTGCTCTTATTATAGGATTAACAGGCACATCGGATGGGTGTAAATACCTAGTCCTCAATATTGAGATTGAGGAAAATGTAGAACCATCCCATTATTAGAGTGGCTACCTTGAAGAAAGGATCCCAATACCCAAATTTGATTTCTATGACTAAAAAGAGACTTCCTATTTAGAGGGATCAGATTGTCATGTATCGATGAAAATATTCTAAGATAAGGAGATGCTAAGAACAAATATTCCTTCATGTAATAACCATTGTTTCGATGACAAGATGCAACAATGACAGATGCCTCCACGATGTTAAATTGATTAGTGATAAGGAATATGCTTTCAGAGGGAGAGGATTGTAGCTCTTGTTTCCAGATGCACTATTATTAGATGTCTGTGAAGTTGGCTTCCTCCATGATGTACTTAAGGAAGAATCATGCTTGGAGCTACCTCAAGACATTGAGGCATATAAGATGAGACTCATGATTGTAGATTGAAGAAAGTCCCATATGAACTTAAGCAAGTCCCATGTATTTGGCATGTTTGGAATCATGGACATCTAATGTGGACTCCAACCACTCTTCATGATTGAAGGTATGTCTTAGATGATTGGTTTTATATATGCTAACAATTTATCTATAACGGGATCAAAACATCTCCGTGTTCAGTGCCAGAGGAAGTTGATCTCTAGGCCTCGATGATCAAATATTAGAAATGTAATGGAGAGATGATGCAAACTTCCTTTTTAAGGAAAGTATATTGACAAATATTTGGCATGATGATTTACACTGAAGAAGTAGAGAGAGAATCCTCTTAAAATTCATATTTGATGGATCCTTGCTTTTCACCATGTTCTCTGAGATAGATAGAGCCTGGACTTGTATATTAGAATGGTACAAAGTTGGTATTGAGATACCTAGATGATGCAGTCATTCATGGAATAAGATACACTTCCAGAGACTTGATTGATGATGATTGGACTAAAAATGTTGTTAACAGGTAGAGCACATCTAGGTGCTACTTTAGCTTGAGGTTTGCCATGATTTTATTGGATGAGCAGAAGACATAAGTCTCTTATTTTGAGTGCAATAGAGGCAGACTAAATCGTTTCTAGCATCGCTAGCTGTGAGGTAGTGTGATTAAGAAATCTCTTTAGAGAGTTGTTTGAGCATGTGTTGGACATGACTGTGATATACTACAATAATATGAGTGTGATTTGAATTTCATAGAATCCTGTGTTTTATGATCGGTCCAAGCACATTGAGATTAGATATCACTATATCTGGGACATGGTGTAGAGAGGAACCGTAAGACTTGGTCATATTTCAAGTGATGAAAAAATAACTGACATTCTTACCAATGCTTTGTCGAAAGGGAAGTTCTTGGTCTTCAAAGAGAAACTTGGATAGGTGGATGTGACCCTTTTGGGAAGGGGTCACAACTAATTGAGAACACTGAGGTATTCTCTTCCCTCCTTGTTGAGCTCTATGGGTGGGAATGGAGCTGGAGAGCTCCTGGGGTTGAGGGAACTCTATACATTAGGTGTGTGTGATCCCTACCCTTTGTGGTAGGTTGGGTATCTCCCCTATTATCAAAGTATGGTTTACATGATCCTTGTCACTTGTGGCAAATTGGGTATTGCTCCCTACTATCAAGTTTGATACTTGACAGAATATCCCCTAGTATGCATCCTACCCACAAGCTAAACTTGTTGGGATTAACACCCTCTAGCCAATGGGTGAGGAGACTTGGGTGTGTGTGATCCTTACCACCGGTAAGTTGGGTATCTACCCAAAAGGTAGAGTATGTAGGTGTTCTACCACTTGAGGATCATGATGGGAATATCAATGAACAATAGGTGTGTGTGATTCTTACCCTTTGCGGTAAGTTGTATTTCTCAGAGGATGTCTATGATCCTTCCCTCACACGGTAAGTAATATCTTTCCTATTATCATTGGATATATGGTGGCATATTTATCTCCCCTGTGATTCTTCTTCTTCTTTAGATCGAGACATAATTATTCAACTGAGATGAAGGTCATGGAGCCTGACCTGGATACTAGTAGGGTTTGGAAGATATTTTCGATCTCCCCTATCATTGGTTATAGATTATTCTTCTTCTATGAGACAAGATGATATGATATGAGACGATATGAGACCTGATTCAATGATGATGAGCTTATTTTATATCGAGACATGTACATCTAAGATAGGATTTATGATGCAAATGGAAATTCCTCCTTCGCTGAGAGGGAGTGTTGAAATCTCACCCATTAATGAAAATAAAGTTAAGGATTTAACATTTCATAAAAAATGAACAAGCTTCACATAAATATCTCCTTTTTATCTTTTTTTTTTAATTTTTTTATTTTTTTTGCAAACATTAAAATTGTGCAAATATTCCTTCTCTTTTTTATATTGCCTTACTGTTTTTTTTAAAGAAATGGGTAGAATTTTCATTATATAAAGTGGAAAAGGGCTAGGTCCCATACAAAATTCAAGAGTGTGCTGTCTACAATTTTAATTGATTTACATTGAAATGGGACCTTCTTGCTACCAACCTTATTTACATAGAGTCTTTGAACATAACTATAACTATAAACTCTCCAAAAAACATCACTATATTATATACATCGACATAACATATATATAATATTAAAAAGAAATTCTTTCAGCTGTTACCAGGATCAATTTATTCTCCCGAAGGTTCATCCAATGTCGTTGTCAATTCCTTTGCTCATCCTCTCCAACATCCAGGACCCGCTCAATTGTAACAACCTCAACACCAACAACGTTGAAGACCATGGCTTCCCCAACCCCGGGTACTTCCTTTAGAACCCTGACTATAGAAGTTTCCAGTTTTATTTCGATGTTTTCCACCTTTTGCTATACACTCAACACATCGATGCACATTCCTTCCATTGTCTTCTGCAACAAGTCCATATCTTTGCCCAATTTTGATAACTGAGCATAGATAATTCCCATATTTTCGTTTATTTCCGTAACAATTTCCTTTATAACATGTTTACACGAATTATCTACCAAACTCTCGATGCTTCTGCCATTGCCATGACTAGACCCTGAGCCTCCACCACTCCCATTACTCACAGAGGCCATCTTTGTAGAAATCCGACTGTGGACAATAAATATCCTTTAATTAATTGACTGCAACCAGCTAAAATATATAATAGCTTGTTCAACCTTGACATTCCTCCCGATCTTATCCTTCATAAATGCTAGACGATTCAGAGTCTTGTCAAGGCAACTTCCCTGCATTTCCTCCACTGCCAGAAATAACCAGGAACATTTTGCAATGGTAACATCTTCCCCTGCAGGTATAATGATGTTGTAGCTCCTGGTGAGTAACCAAGACCTCGACGCCCACTTTTCCTCGTACATGAACTGCATACCAATGCTACCACACTCGTGCCTTAACTTGATACCTACCATCCTTGCTTCCAAAGCATTGTAGAGGATCGTCGGGGAGCTAACCATCTTAACTATAGGATTAATTCTCCAAAAACTTGTACCCCAATAGTACAACATCGACCTGGTGCTACAGTTCAAGGGATATGACATGTCATTACGTCTTTATTGATACTTAAACTACCTTGTTCCAGCACCACCCCCGTGTTGGCATGACCATCCGCCAAGTGGTTATTGGCCTGCAACACATGGAACAAATCTACCTTTTCAAATTTTTTTTTATTAAGTAAATAATCTTGACCATGATTGAGGAGGTTTCATCTTCGAGAAGGTTGACGTTCTAGAGGAGCTTCATACATTTTTTTATAATCATCATGGAGTCACCAACTATAGAAATTTTTTTGATACCATTAGCCAAACTAATATTTAGACCCTGCCAAAGAGAAAGGGCTTCCGTGTAATTATTTGTCGTGATGCCAAGTCCCCATGCAAACTTTATTTCTATTTTTTCTTCGAGGTTAACGATTACCCCTCCCACTTTAGCCTCCCCATATATTATCTTATTGTTAATAAAAGACTTTATAGAATAAATACCAAGCACCACACACACACACACACACACACACACATACAATTGACATATATTACAATATCACACACACACACACACACACACATATATATCATCATCATACATGGTGTTTGGTATTTATTCTATAAAGTCTTTTATTAACAATAAGATAATATAAAAAAGAGGAGGAATATTTGCACAATTTTATTTCTGGTTTAAAATTAAAAAAAAAGAAGGTAAAAAAGAGATATTTATGTGAATATTGTTCATTTTTGATGAAATGTTAAATTCTTAGATTTATTTCTATTAATGGGCGAGACTATATGATATTGAGTTTTCACTCAGAAATTGTTCTAATAATTTTATTGGTCAAATTCCATTACACATATTAATGGATGAAATACTAATTGATTTAAATCTATTGGTCATTTTGTTCATGTTTTTACTTCATACATACATGTTATTAGTAATTTGTGCATGGATGCTTCAAGTAGTGTTCAACTCGTTTCAAATAATTTGATTTGAGTCTTACTAACTTGCAGGAAAGGGACATGGAATAATTATTAGACTGTCAATGAAAATAGTTTTCTTATGTTCATACAGGTGTCTTATCATATTTTGGATCCTTTTGTTATGTTCTTGGAAACACTCTAGATTTTATATTTGTAGTTATGATTTCGATAATAGTTTTTTGATTAATCTTCAATTGTCAAATTTATTATCCATCTGTCATTTCCATGAACATAAATTTAAGCCTAGGCATGTACATGCATCAATAAACATAGAGTTAGAATTTCATTTAGAGTAGGCTTTATTCTCTGTGTTTCATTCATATTCTCAAAAATACAAAAAAAGAAAAAATCTTCTTGTCTCAAACCAAGTCTCCATTCGTTGGAGCATCACCTTGTAAAGGGTAAACTGGTCCCAAAATTCCAGTTAAGACTATGATTAACAAAAAATACTCTAATTGGGACTCTGACTGGATAGTTCCTCCCATGTTGAGTCAGGACATTTCCAGACTTCAATACTTTTGGTGCTAGAACGAGGGCATCTAGGAAATGAATAACTAGTGGGTCTGAACATTTATCAAGCAAATCTAAATCAAGAATCTCGCCCTCATCAACACCTGTACAACGTGAACTTCCTTCCATAACTATTTCTTCCATCTCCTCTATCTCATTCAAAGTAACTTCTCGGCGATTCATTTCCATTGATTCTACTTCAGAATCTCCCATTCAGTAATCACACACTCTTTCACCTTCTCTTAATTTCCCACCAACCTCTTCATATTATCAAACTACCCTTGAACACATCCAATCCATTAGATAAAGAATTGGGGGATTAAAAATTCCAAGACAATCATCAAGAGTCTCCTTTGATTATGGTATTATTGTTTCTTCTTCTCTACAACTAGGTGTTCTTACTAGATCCAAAAGCCTTAGACTAGGGATCAAACCACTTGCAATTCCATTTCCAACACAACCACATAGGATACCTATCACTGTTGCTAGTGGTAGTGGAAGTCAACCCCCTACACCACCTCCCATCTCTTTAATGCTTCCTCCACCTCAACAACCACCTCCCATCTCTTTATCGCTTCCTCCACCTCAACAACCACCTCATCAACCCATGAATACGGTTGGTCAACAACCACAATGAGTATGCCCTTGGAAAACACTAGGAGTAGTTTGTGTTCTTGGTGATCAATGTGATCTCCCTAAAAACCTTGAAAAGTGGCTTCCTAAGTTTGACCCTAAATAAAAACAACTCCTCGAAGACCATATAAAAAATTTCATGTTCTCCCTTAATTTAAGAAGAGTTGACGAAGAGGATGTTGTATGTTGACTCTTTCCTTGTACATTTGAAGGAGAGGCTTCATCTTGGTACTTTTCCTTACAACCAAATAATATTCAGAATTGGGACACTTTTGAAGACCTTTTTATTAAAAATTTTGGAGACGACAAGATTTCATCCACTATATTAGCTGAGTTGTCTACGATCAAAATGGGTCCAAAAGAGAAGATTAAAGACTTTAACCAATGACTACTCAAGCTTCTTAACAAGATGACTGATACATCTAAGCAAGAGTTGAAATTCAAGTAGATTTCTAAACCTCCTCCTTACCTGTGTCTATTTCCATGTCTGTTAGACGTGCCAAAAAATCCACTCTCAAGAAATCCATGCAAGAAACCTTAAAGGTTGAGAAAGAAATGACTGGCATTGCAAATAAGTCCTCAACTGAAGAACCTAAAGCCTCTCAACCCATTAGGATAAATCTTGCAAAAGAGGAAAAAAAAGAAAAAGATGCTTTTGACATGGAGAGTGTACAAAAGGTTATGGAAACCTTAGCTAGTGAGATGGTCAATGTCAGAGAAAAACTAGCTGAAGTATCTATGTCGAGGAAACCATTTAAACCTTTTGTTAATAGGAATCCACAAGCAGCCCTTGGTGGGGAGATCTCTACTACTGAAATTGAGGAAGTATATGCAGATGAGGAAGAAGATGAAGAAGAACAAGGAGAGGAATTATATTTAAATTCTTTCTAGGATATAAGTGGTACGCTTGAATAAGTTCTAGCAGTACAAACTAGAAGTAAAAGTGCTCAACAAACACCCACTCCCCCTCAACAAAAATCTACTTCCCTTCAACTAGCACCTACTTCAAATCAGTCCCCAAATAATGATACTACTCTTCCAAAACCTTAATTGTCCCTGATAAAATTGAATATGACTTTTGGAGGACATGAAAAGAACCAGAGTAAGCATAAGCTTATATGAATTTCCGAAAATAATATTTTGCTAAAATCTCCAGGCTTTGTTGATAAGTCTCCCCTTCCTCTCGTCACATTAGCCAAAAAGGGAAAAGCTATTATTAGTCAAAGTGTTGTTTCCAATAGCCATATTGATCCTATAATGATTGGGGATAGATCCAACTCACATACACCTCCCTTCCTCATTACTTTTGAAATTTTTAATAAGAATGTTCACAACTACCTAGTTGATTATGGGCATCTTCTAACATTATGCCTTACTCAGTCTGTTTAAAAGTGTTGGACACCTAATCCTAAAGGGTTAGCGTGGAAGCCGAATGGACAAAGCAGTCCAAGGGACCTTGGGATGTGAATCCCAACGGTCACCATATTGTACTATAAATGTACATCTATTGTTAATAAAAAATGCAATGCATGATTTATCTTTCTATTTTCTCTTACTGTCCATGTCTGTTTAACATGGTATCAGAGCCATGATGAGTGGCCTATTTTCCATGAGCAACTGATCTGAGTTTCCTTGAATAGTGATGGCCCAGTCTTCATTACTTGAAGAACGCCTGCTTGCCTGCCTAAAGCTGCATACCTAATTTTTGAAGGAAATGCACAGGTCCTAGAAATAGTTGTAACTCCTGCTGTCCTGAGAGCTGCTTAGTCTTGAGCGCTACTCTGACATTGACTGCACTATAAGAGTTTTTCATTCAACGCACGCTGCCTGAGGGAGGTCGGAGCATTTCAATTCGAATAATAGCGCTGTCTGCTGCCCCTTCTGTTACGCCGCACCTGTTACACTGAGCCTTCTCACCTGGACAAGGTATGTAACGTTTGACACACCTGCAATGAAAATTCCGAAGGTAACGTAGGGTATCCGAAATGAAACCGCGTATGGTATGAGAATTGCGATTAGAACCTGCGTGTGGTCAATGGTATGAAACCTGCGTATGGTATTTTGGGAGTTTGATTGCGTATGGTATGATACTTGCTCTCGATACCTGCAATGAGAATTGCGTGTGGTTGATTGGATTCCAAAGGGCGGGGGTTCGAGTTCAAGCCGATGGGCATGGGATACCGGATATAGAAAACCAGCAACCATTTCATTCCCTTTATTGCTAAAAAAAAGCCATCGCATCATATTGCATCACGTCTCATCTCTGTGCATGTTCCTCTCCTGTGGTTTTACATATTCTCATACTCTGCTACGTAGCTTTTCTGTGTGATTGGCAATTATTGGAGATTCTTGGTAGGGTCGGAGATTGTTGGTCGAGTCGAATTCACATATTGCTGGAGATTATTGGTCGGGTTTAGTTGTAAAGATTTTGATTTTTGGTGGGCTAAAAGGTTCGTCGTGGAAATTGTTTGGAGGCGTCTCCAGGACTCAACCGCCATCGTTTCCACAGGAAATGTGAAAATGTTGGAGACCAACGGTGCGAAGAAGACATCCTCCTTTGGGCTACAAAATTGAAGACGTTCGACCAAGCCCATTTCGTAGCTCCTGTTCATAAAATAAAGAGCAAATTTATTGACTCTTCCCGATCGGTAAAGAATATGACTGTTTCTGAGGCATGAAAAAGCATATTTTGAAATGGAAATTGGGTTCCGAAATTTCACGGAACCACGATTAGAAAAAGTGTTTGAAATTCCGCGGATTGAGCAGAAAATAGCGTCAATCAATTCGGTTTCACCGTTGGGTTCTGCCTGTCAAGGAGCGTAGGATTTTTGAACATACGGATTTCTTTATGGTTTTTTGAAAGCGAAAGCTGCACGAGAGTGGAACATTCTGGTTATTATTTTTTATATTCACTTGGGACCAATTTCTACCAGTCTTGAAGGCTACCTTAAATAGTTGGGACTCTTTATCGATTGGACCGCGGAAGGTGAAGCTGGGAAATTTGCTAAAGAAGGAAAGGCTCATTTGCAGCAAGCTAACAAAAACTCATGGAAGAGGACAACAGTCTCATTGATCCATTTTATGATTTACTTTAATGACGGCAGTGATGATTCTGTTATTTAAAAAGCTATGCAATGTTACATTCAAGGATGGGAATACATGAACTTTGTTGACGGTTTAAATAAGGAAGTCAAATCACTTGGTTGGCAAGCCGATGGAGAGTTCGATAGTCTCCACCACAGTTGGAAGAAACGTGTGTAGCTTGGGATGATGGAGAGGAAGATCAAACAACCACTAAGAGACCAATTCTAGGGACTCGACGGAAGTTGCAAAGTATTGCTTATTAGAAACAGGTGACAATCCTCAACATGTGAAGACCAGACTTAGACACTGGGCTCAAGCAGTTGCATGCTCTATTCGCCAGTGCTGCTGATTTGCATGGAGTTGATGCGTTTTCGGCTTCATACATCAATAGCGTTTGTTTCACGTCCTCAAACGTCCAGCGATTGAAAAGCTTCACTACGGGCTGTGGTAAAACGACCGCCTAGCTTCTGCGAGAGTAAAAACCGTGCAATCAACCTCAACCTCAGAGATGCTACTGTTAAGGGTTTTAATCCACAAATCTTGTCACGGACGAGTCTCAGAGATTTCCCTAGACTGATTCATCTGATTTTCATTATATGAATGTTATTTGAATTCGGAAGGGAATGACGCTTTACTCTTAGTACTCCCGGTAAAGATTTTGAAAGACATAAAGAAGCTAAGCAGCAATACAAAAGTGAGATCGCACGGAGTGGCATTTGTTGAATTCACTGAACATGAGCATGCACTTGTGGCTCTTCGTGTGCTGAATAACAATCCTGAAACATTTGGACCAGAACATCGGCCTATTGTAGAGTTTGCATTCAAAGACGTCCGAAAGTTGCAAAAACTTCAAGCTAGGTCTCGATTTTCTGTTGCTGCTGAAACTAAGAATGCTCTTGCCAAAAAGAATAGAAGAAAACAAACTCAGACAGATGTGAATGAAGGGGACAGTAAGGTTGAGTTATCGGCATCTTCAAGGGAGGACAAGAAAGGAAATACAGCGAAACAGAGGAAGGATAAGGGCAGAAAGAAAACTGAGAAAAATGTCAATGTAAGGGAAAGTAAGTTTTGCTACATTGAAATTGATATTGTGTTGTTTGGTATCCTGCTACTCATCTAATAGTTGCAATTACTTATCATTTTATAGACCAATTTGTAGCTGAAGATAACATCACTTCTTTGATTATATTGGTCTGAAATGGATAGAATAGATGATGTATTGAAACTACTGAATAATTTAATGTTGTCCACTGTTGATGAGATGGTTAAGATCAACAAAACCTCTCTTTCCAATATCAAAATTTGTCTCCAAAATGCACATGAGAATATTGAGTTTTTGCAGCTTGAGACAAAGCTGCAACAAGAAGAACTACAGCAATGGAGTCATCATTCTGAACCTGTTTCTGTTCAGAAGATTGAAACAGACTCCCATAAACAACAAGACAATAATGTTACAGTGCATTTAGATAAAGCAGTTGGTGTACATGCAGATGCAGAAACTCAGTCTGCACTTCCCAAGCCCATCGTCAGACCTTGGGAACAGCTTGTCCACAACAAGCACAGAACCGGTCTTGGATATGACAAGGAATTGTCCTTTCATATTCCAGACTATGCCAAGCCCATTCAGTTTCATAGTGCTGGTTTCATTAATGACAGTTCACCTGCTCCTCATGACAGTTCAGCTTCAGCTGTTCCAGACTCTGCTCCTCTTCCACAACAGCAACAAAAACAACAGATCGTGAAATGCCAACACTGTGACCGAGTTGGCCATTTGAAAGATCACTGTTTTGATCTTCATACATGTAAGCACTGTCATAAAACCACCCATTCTTCACACAGATGCTTCAGCAACAAACGTCTTGCAAGAACAAAGATTCATCTAGGATGGATCGCTTCTTGGAAATGGGCATCAACAGCCAAGAAGATATTTCAAACACATGTTAGAACTTGTTCCAGAATATTGAATAGTCTTGCAGTTGAGTTTTCTACATCATCTCACCTTGTATCTGACAGGGGGGGAAATGATGGTCATCTACAAGCTTCAAAGCCACATCAAGCGAGCTTGTGCCACAACCTGCCACACCAGTTTCAGAGTTGTAGCCAGAGACAAAGATTCCCATGAACATGCCTTCAGTAGGCAATCTGGGACACTTCCTCTAGTAGAAGACTTCAGCTTCTTGCTAGTTTTGGAAGAGTTCTAGGAACAAAATTGAGAACACTTCCTCTAGCAGAAGACTCTAGCTTCTTGCCAGTTTTGGAAGAGTTCCAGGAACTGCACTAAGCGTTCCAGTGTTGGTGGCTATCCTTAAACCACCGCCTTTTTTACCAACATTTCATAGAGCACATTCAGCCTAGTGCTGCCATGCATTATTGCACATTTTGTATTACAGCTCTTTTCTTGGACTCATACATAACCCTTCGGATTAAGGGTGGGAATGTTGGACACCTAATCCTAAAGGGTTAGCGTGGAAGCCGAATGGACAAAGCAGTCCAAGAGACCTTGGGATGTAATCCCAACGGTCACCATATTGTACTATAAATGTACATCTATTGTTAATAAAAAATGCAATGCATGATTTATCTTTCTATTTGCTCTTGCTGTCCATGTCTGTTTAACAAAATGTCAATGCTCAAACTCAACAATCAACAATACAAATTGCACAATTAGACAAGAGAACAAAAGTTAAGGTTTTAGGAGAGTTACCGAATATCCTCATTAGGATCTCTTCCTATCCTCAAGTACACCAAATCACAGATATCATAGTCCCTGACATTCTTGAACACTATGGTTTAATTTTGAGTTAATATTGGTTGCAACAATTGAATGGGTATCTCACAACAAATCTCTCTCACTTTTTGCTTCCTTGTAATGGGAAACCAAATCAAATTAGAGCAGACAAAGAAAGACATGAAATCTGCGGTTACTGGTATTGGAGAAGAAATTGAACCAAGTGTCACACCAAATTCCATTATCAGTAATTATTCCTTTGATTCATTCTTTAGAAAAATTTCCGCACAAATGTCTCCTTTCGAACAAGGTTCACGACTTTCTAAAATTGAGAATTTTTCTCAGACCGACTCTTCTCACTATGTAAATTTTGTAGATAGTGATGTAGATAATTATGTAAGTAACCCATTTTGGACTTTATACATTGACGGATCAAAATCGAATGACAGAGCTAGTGCAGGTTGCATTCTTGTAAACCCCGATGGTGAAAAGACAATGTTAACTTGCAGGTTAGAATTGGAATGTAACAATAATTTAGCTGAGTATGAGGCATTAGTGCAAGGTCTTAAAAAGGCTATTAGTATGAATGTGCAGGATATTAAAGTGTTTGGTGATTCTGAAATTGTAATTAAGCAAGTCAAAAACACTATTCACTGTGTCTCCAACAATCTAAAAAATTACCAATATTTAGTCCAAGATCTAATCTATAATTTTTCGTCATTCAATATTACTGCCATTTCAAGACTACAAAATGCTAATGCTGATTTGTTGGCTAATGTGGCTTCAAAGTTGATTCCCCTGGAATATTTTAATCCTGACCAATTTTCAATAGAATTAATTTTCAAGCCTTCCATCCCAGGTAACATCACTAATCTGCGAGTGTTCAATGATGATAATGACATAATTAATCATGTCATCGATGAACAAATTGGTGGTCTTGAAATCAACAATCTTTCGAAGATGATAATATCAAAACTGAAAATTTCATTCCCAAGTTTGTGGTTAAGCTATAGGACTTTTATGATCTTCAATATAGGTTCAAAAAATGTGTAAATTCCAAAACCGATAGTCCTACCATGAATTATGAAATAATCAACTTAGGTACAAATCAAAATCCCCAAAATGTCAATATTGGATTAGGATGTTCACCTTTAGAGAGAATCACATTAATTAATCTCCTTAAGCAGTATAAAGATGTTTTTTCTTGGTCATACAATAATCTTAAAACTTTTGACACATCCATTATTCAACACACGATCCTAATCATGCCTCAATCAAAGCCCATTAGACAAAAGTTACGGAAAGTCCATCCAAATCTTGAATGTCAAATTAACGCTGAGCTCAATAAACTATTAAAGACCAAAATAATCTTCCCCGTAAGACACTCTAAATGGGTTTCTAACTTAGTTCCCGTTAGGAAGAAGAATGGTGAAATTTGGTTATGTATCGATTTCCGGAACCTGAATAAGGCTTATGAAAAAGAAAACTTTCCCCTTCCTCCTATGGAACATATTCTTGAAGCCATGTCTGAATGTGAAATGCTATATTTTCTTGATCGATTTTCGGGTTAGAATCAAATTCTAGTTCATGCAAATGATAGGCTCAAAACAACCTTTATAACTAAATGGGGTACATACGAATATCAAAAGGTGCCTTTTGGGCTCATCAATGTGGTGTGACTTTCCAAAGGGATATGTAGATAGCTTTTAGGGGTTTAATTAAAAAATTTGTTGTTGTTTACTTGGATGACATCACCATTTACTCAAAGAGATAATATGATCACTTGCATAATTTGAAACAAATTTTTGAAAGATGTCGAAAATATGGAATCTTATTGAATCCTAAAAAATCTTTTTTCTCACTTAACAAAGGAAAACTACTAGGACTCATTGTTAAAAAATGTATTTCCATCGATCCTAACAGCGTTGAAACGATATCTAATATTTTAATACCTAATAACAAAAAATCCATGCAATCATTTCTGGGACAAATTTATTTTGTTAGTGTTGAACCTCAAAATTACCCTTTCCTTGACATTTTTTTCTCACCTTTTTCCCTCACTTTCTCATAAGTTTACAGACCCAATTAATGATAAATGCTAGGTTTTGTCTTAAATAAAGCATTAAAATGATCACCATATTATATTTTCATGTTCTTGTTATTTGAATAGATTTTTGCAAATTAGCTATAGAACGCAGACTATTCTACAGCTAACTGTGGATTCCATAGCTACTCTCATGGTTTGACAGGTTCTAGGTGTCAAATGAAGAATTGGGCCGCATGGGCATTTCTAGAATCATCTCCACATGGATTCTATCCTATTCACTCAGTCTAGATCAACGGAAAAGCAAGCATAAAGGCATGGTCAAATATGGAGTCAAAGTACGTTATTCGGACACAATAGGACTCTTGATTTTCTCTTTCGTAGCTAATCAAGAGTCTAATAGTTCTGTTGCAAATTGAATTCGAATTAGCCACCTGTAGTTGATCAAAAGTTTAAACAATCCTATTGCAATTTGAATTAGCCACTTGTAGCAAGTTTTTATCATAAACAATCATGTTAGATTTAATTCAAATTAGCCACATGTAGCAAGTTTATCTCATAAACTTTTATGCTATTTCCCTATAAATATCGGTTGCATGGAACCAAGAAGTAGTTAGAAGTTAGAAGGAATTACATTCAGTTTAGGTTTTTTCTGATACTCTGTATTCATACTTCGTTTTTCATAATACAAACTTTGTGTTGCCAATGGTCATTTAAAGTGCATCCTTAACTAGCTAGCATTCCAACCACATCAGTTGCAGAGGGCCCCTGCACTGAAGGAGGTTTTTCATTTGTTGTTTTTAGTTCAAGTTCCATTACTCTGTTTTCAACAAGTCTGTTTTTTTTTTTAATTAGGATGATACTTCATTTCAGTTTTTAATCAATAGCATAATGATAAATTATAACTGTGCAACCTTGTTCTTTTAAGATATTTCATGGAGAAAAACGTCTCTCTTTTCAAACTGAATTAAGATTGAAGTAATAAGAATACACAATTGCTTAGTTTGCTTACTGCTTTTTCATTCATTTTCTTATAACATAATTGTCAATTAACTATGTTAATGGATGTTTGAAAAACCCATTTTAAGATGATGATGATCCTAAACTAAATGGTTAAATGTCTAATTCATACAATGATTGAATTTACTCAGTACATTGTTATTTTCCTAGGAACTTAGGAGCTAAGGTATAATTGATTTATTGCACAACACTTCAAGAGGGTAATGCTTCACATTTGAATGTTGGAGAAAGTAAAAAATTCATTAGTTATTTACAGTTAGTTTTACATGCTTTTACCTTTTTGTTTTCAAATCCTCACTTAGTTGCATCTTTGATATTCCAATAACAGTTTCAAGGATATTGATCTAATCATATTCCTAAAATTGAATGCTTGAATGTTTAATGAATGAAATTAATAAGTTTCATTCTTGGTTTCAAGAATTATATCCATAGATTAGGACTAATGGTAAAATGAGATAGATGCTTTGTTTTTATTGGGTTCTAACTAGCCAACAGTTCTTGGTCCATTTTTAGGAAATTAGATTAATTTAGGAACATTTCCTTTCCTTTAAAATTCATTAGATTCACATAAATTTTCTCATAGTTTTAGGTTGTACATTCTTAGACATCAAAGAACAGAAACCCCCCAAAAACAACATAAAACAAAAAACAACGAAGTAAGGAAAAAGTTAACTAAGCACATATATTGCACCACACTTCATCAGTTTACAAACCTCGATTGATAATTTATGCAAGCAATTTAGAAAACTAAATTGACTAAACATTTTGGCGCCATTGTCAGGGAAGTGTAATTACGTAATCTCATTTCTTACATCTAAAAATTGATATGCATAGAGAAAGAGACTCTAGGGGTAGATTCATAGCTAGAGGTAGGAGTTCAATTCCTACAACACCACTTACTCCACCAAGACCAAGAAGAGATACACCTCCATCTCAAACTCATATTCCTAGCCATAGACTTCCTGAAGTTCTAAGGTCAGAAATCCAACTAAGAGGATCTCCTACTTCATCTACTGAGGTAGTCCTAGAGGAAGAAAATCTTGGATCTCCAACAGAAGGAGTAGCCTTTTTCACCTCTATAGGGGAACATATTTTAGTTGAAGAATTAGAACTTCCTAGTGGAGAGGGAGAAGTAGAACCTTTCTTCCACATACGATTAATAGAGGAACTAGAGGAAGGGAAATTAACCTTGCAGGTTGAATCTTATATTAACTCTAAAGAAACTATAATGGCAGGAAGAGAAGAAGAAGGAGAGGGAGTTTTGAATGGAGAATTTACACCATTTGGAGGAAGAAGAGGTAGAGGAAGAGGTATAGGAAATAATGGAGAAGGCAGAGGAAATAATGGAGAAGGTAGAGGAAATAGGGAAGTTGACAATTCTTTTGGATTCCCTATAGTTGATGAGGAAACAGATGCCACAATGAAAAATATCTCACCTTCTGTCCTCCCAAATTTTCATGGATCAAAAAGTGAAGATTGTGAAACCTTTTTATTTGAATTTGAAGTCTTGTGCACAACTTATTATTATTTACAAGACTCTCAAAAACTCAAATTGTTTCCTTCAACATTGAAAGGAGCTGCTTTAAAATGGTTCATGGGATTGATCACTCAGTCTATTAGAACATGGAATGACATGAAGAAAGAATTTTTGGACAGGTATTTGGATTATTGCATGCCTATCAATCACAAAGATGAAGTGTTTAAAATGATGCAAAGAGGATGAAAATTTGGAGGATTTAATTGAAAGATTCAACTATAACTTAAAAAGAGCAAAAATGGAAAACATAGATCAATATACTTTAAAAGCTCTTTTATTAAAAGCCATTAGAGATGAGTGGATAGACATTCTTAACATGATGGGGAAGGGAGATATCTCTCAACTCCCATTGAGTGACATTGGAGAATTATGTGTTCATCTCTCAAGAGGAAAATCCAAAACTGGGAAAGGTCCAAGAGATCCTTCTCTTGTTAGAGTGAATAAATCTGCAACTAGATCATTGAGTAGGGTAGAAATTAGAAACATGCTTGATGAATTTAAAATAGATATTCTAGGGAGCCTTAGTGAACAGATAGACACCCTTAAACTACAAAACAAGTAGAAATCCGAAATTGATGCTTTAGCTATTTTCTGTCCCAAATGCAGAAAGAAACATGCTTTAAGAGAATTCCCTTTGGATGCAAAAATCATAGAGAGTTGTGTGATTTGTTCAGAAAACTATGAGACCAAGAGTTTTACTTTAATTCCTGGTCTTAAGGTTGTTTTTCAAGAGGAAACAATTTCAAATCCAACAGAATCTATTTTCTTTGTCTCTAGAAGACCTTGTCAGGGGCCACACAACCAGGGTTTTAACAACCAAATATATATTCAACCCCCACCAAATTGGAATTCTTGGATGCAATTTTTATTTAATTTGCTATTATTACTTTTGCTCTTATTCTAGGATTAACAATCACATCAGATGGGTGTAAATACTTAGTCCTCAATATTGAGATTGAGGAAAATGTAGAACCATCCCATTATTAGAGTGGCTACCTTGAAGAAAGGATCCCAATATCCAAATTTGATATCTATGACTAAAAATAGACTTCCTATTTAGAGGGAGCAGACTATCATGTATCGATGAAAATATTCTAAGATAAGGAGATGCTAGGAATAAATATTCCTTCATGTAATAACCATTGTTTTGATGACAAGATGTAACAATGTCAGATGCCTCCACGATGTTAAATTGATCAGTGATAAGGAATATGCTGTGAGAGGGAGAGGATTGTAGCTCTTGTTTCCAGATGCACTATTATTAGATGTCTGTGAAGTTGGCTTCCTCCATGACGTACTTAAGGAAGAATCATACTTGGAGCTACCTCAAGACATTGAGGCACATAAGATGAGACCCATGATTGTAGATTGAAGAAATCCCATATGAACTTAAGTAAGTCCCATGTATTTAGCATGCTTGGAATTATGGACATCTAACTCCGAATCCAACCACTCTTCATGATTGAAGGTATGTCTTAGATGTTTGGTTTTATATATGCTAACAATTTATTTATAATGAGATCAAAACATCTCCATGTTCAGTGCCAGAGGAAGTTGACGTCTAGGCTTCAATGATACAATATTAGAAATGTAATGGAGAGATGATGCAGAATTCCTTTTTAAGGAAAGTATATTGACAAATATTTGGCATGATGATTTACACTGAAGAAGTAGAGAGAGAAGCCTCTTAAAATTCAGATTTGACGGATCCTTTCTTTGCACCATGTTCTTTGAGATTGATAGAGCCTAGACTTGTATATTAGAATGGTACAAAGTTGGTATTGAGATACCTAGATGATGCAGTCATTCATGGAATAAGATACACTTTCAGAGACTTGATGGATACATCGATGATGATTGGACTAAAAATGTTGTTAACAGGTAGAGCACATCTAGGTGCTGCTTTAGCTTGAGGTCCGCCATGATTTTATTAGATGAACAAGAGACATAAGTCTGTTACTTTGAGTGCAATAGAGGGAGACTAAATTATTTCTTGCATCATTAGCTGTGAGGTAGTGTGATTAAGAAATCTCTTTAGAGAGTTGTTTGAGCATGTGTTGGACATGACTGTGATATATTGCAATAATATGAGTGTGATATGAATTTCAGAGAATCCCGTGTTTTATGATTGGTCCAAGCACATTGAGATTAGATACTACTATATCCAGGACATGGTGTAGAGAGGAGCCATAAGACTTGATCACATTTCAACTAATGAAAAAATAACTGACATTTTTACCAATCCTTTGTCGAAAGGGAAGTTCTTGGTCTTCAGAGAGAAATTTGGACAGGTGAATGTGACCCTTCTGGGAAGGGGTCACAACTAATTGAGAACACTGAGGTATTCTCTTCCCTCCTTGTTGAGCTCTATGGGTGGGGATGGAGCTGGAGAGCTCTTGGGGTTGATGGAACTCTATACATTAAGTGTGTGTGATCCTTACCCTTTGTGGTAGGTTGGGTATCTCCCCTATTATCAAAGTAGGGTTTGTGTGATCCTTATCACTTGTGGAAAATTGGGTATCGCTCCCTAATATCAAGTTCATGATCTGACAAAATATACCCCAGTATGCATCCTACCCACAAGCTAAAATTGTTGGGATTGGCACCCTCTAGCCAATGGGTGAGGAGACTTGGGTGTGTGTGATCCTTACCACTGGTAAGTTGGGTATCTACCCAGAGGTAGAGGATGTAGGTGTTCTACCACTTGATTATTGAGGATCAAGGTGGGAATATCAATGAAAAATAGGTGTGTGTGATTCTTACCCTTTGCACTAAGTTGTATCTCTCATAGGATGTCTGTGATCCTTACCTCACACAGTAAGTAATATCTTTCCTATTATCATTGGATATAGGGTGGCATATTTATCTCCCTTATGATTCTTCTTCTTCTTTAGATTGAGACATCATTATTCAATTGAGATGAAGGTCATGGAGCCTGACCTGGATACCAGTAGGGTTTGGAGGATATTTTCAATCTCCCTTATCTTTGGTTGTAGATTATTCTTCTTCTATGAGAAAAGATGATATGTTATGAGACGAGATGAGACCTGATTCAATGATGATGAGCTTATTTTATATAGAGACATGTACATCTAAGATATGACTTATGATGTAGATGGAATTCCTCCTTAGCTGAGAGGGAGTGTTTAAATTTGGGGCAGCTATGGGACACATTTACCCAAGGAAATCCCATCTTGCCGCAAGAAAGAATTCAATTTGGTTAAAGTAATTACTATTGTTATTGACATTTGAGGAGATGAATTTATGTGGGAAAGTGATCTTTGACACATGGAAGATATATTCGAAAACAAATTTGAACTATGTTTCCCTCCAAATTCAAGTCAGCCTCATATATGGTTAAGTCGACGTGCCCCAAAAGTCACGACCTTTGCACATATGAAAACAACTATAAATAACCATTTGTTGTGGCTCATTTTGGATCACAAGTAACTCACATCTATATTTGAGTCTTGATATACTTCTGTGGTTCGTATGTTCAATCCCGAGGTTCACATAATCATCTATAGAATGTAAATGAATCATAGTGGCTCTCTCTTGAATTTTGTGGCTTGCAAATGAATCACAATGGTTTTTTCTTGATATTTGAGGCTCACAAATCAATCATAGTGGCTCATATTCTCCGTGTTTTGATTTCTTTCTATGGATTTTAGGCTCGCACTACAATGGCTCAAAATATATGTGGCTTGCTATTTGTCTATGTGGTTCTCTATTTCAGTGAATTGGTATTTGTCTCTATCGCTTACACTAAAATTTTGTCACTTGCATACATTCTTGTAGCTCAACTATAGTGTTTCACTCCTATGGATCATATATAATTATAGAGGCCCAATAATTGGTGGTTCACATTAATATATCTATGGTTCATTTTAATATGGATCACATTCCATTCTAACAGTGGCTCGCATCATTTTTGGTGGTTTACATTAACAAATATATGGCTTGTATATAATCTTAGAGTGGATCACATTCTACAATATATTGCACACATATTACTGTGGATGCATATTACCTATGGCTTGTGTTAATATCTGAGGCTTGTACATATTTTAGTGGCTCACATTTTGCAGTAGCTCACAATTATCTCTTTATGGATTGTTGTGTTATCTCTAAGGTTTTTCTATGGCTCACATTAGTATTCCTAAAGTTTGAATTGTGTTTGTGATTCACAACTACATCCCTTTGGATTGCAATTTGAGGTATGAACAATTATCTATATAGCAACAGCTTGGAGGCATATGATAGTGACTTGATCTCCATGATTGACTTGGAAACATAACAATGATCTATATAACAATGAGGCATGACTATGATCTGTCTGACAATGACCTTGGTCTATGATAATAACCTAAGGATATATGACAGTGAAGAATTATAATACGACGACAGTGACCCATGGAAATTAATGTATGATAGTAAACTTAATGCATGAGAGTGATATGCCAATGATCAATGTCTATGGTAATGAACTTGAGAATCCCTTATAACAATGATTTAGATATATGATTATGCCAGTGCCCTTGAACTTCATGGCAATAGGTGATAATGATCTTCATAAAAACTCTCTTTGATATGTGACATTAATCTTCATCACAATTCCTTTGACATATGACAAAGACCTATGTGCATATGATAGTGACCTTGAAATGACAAGTGACCTATTGAAGTCTGGAAATGCCATGACTCAACATGGGAGGAACTCTCTGGTTGGAGTCCCAATTAGACTCTTTTCTATTAATGGAAGTCTAAATGGAATTTACGAGGCGATGCTCCAACGAATGGAATCTTGGTTTGAGACAAGCATATATATATTTTATGTATTTTTTTTGTATTTTTGAGAATATGAATGAAACACAATGAATAAAGCCTACTCTAAATGAAATCATAACTCTATGTTTACTGATGTATGTACAAGCCTAGGCTTAAATTTATGTTCATGGAAATGAAATATGGATAGTAAGTTCGATAATTGAAGATTAATTGAAAAACTATTATTGAAAACATAACTGCAAATACAAAATCTACAATGTTTCCAAGAACATAACAAAATGATCCAAAATATGATAAGACACTTGTATGAACATAAGAAAACTCTTTTAAGTGAAAGTCTAATAATGATTCCATGTCCCTTTCCTGCAAGCTAGTGAGACTCAAATCAAATTATTTGAAACAAGTTCAATACTTCTTGAAACATCCATGCACAAATTACTAATAACATGTATGTATGAAATAAAATAATGAACACAATGACCAACAAATTTAAATCAATTAGTATTTCATCCATTAATATGTGTAATGGAATTTGATCAGTAAAATTATTAGAACAATTTCAGAGAGTGAAAACTCAATATCATATAATCTCACCCATTAATGAAAATAAATCTAAGGATTTAGTATTTCATAAAAAATGAACAATCTTCACATAAGTATCTCCTTTTTATCTTTTTTTTTTTTTTTTTGTAAAACAAACACTAAAATTGTGCAAATATTCCTCCTCTTTTTTATATTATCTAATTGTTTTTTTTTTAAAGAAATGGGTAGAATTTTCATTATATAAAGTGGAAAAGGGCTAGGTCCCGTACAAAATTCAAGAGTGTGCTCTCTACAATTTTAATTGATTTACATTGAGATGAGACCTTCTTGCTACCAGCCTTATTTACATAGTCTTTGAACATAACTATAACTATAAACTCTCCAAAAAAACACCATTATATTATATACATCGACATAACATATATATTAAAAAGAAATTCTTTCAGATGTTACCAGGATCGATTTATTCTCCCGAAGGTTCATCCAATGTCGTTGTCAATTCCTTTGCTCATCCTCTCCAGCATCCAGGACCCGCTCAATTGTAACAACCTCAACACCAACAACGTTGAAGACCATGGCTTCCCCAACCTCAGATACTTCCTTTAGAACCCTGACTATAGAAGTTTCCAGTTTTATTTCGATGTTTTCCACCTTTTGCTATACACTCAACACATCGATGCACATTCCTTCCATTGTCTTTTGCAACAAGTCCATATCTTTGCCCAATTCTGATAACTGAGCATAGATAATTCCCATATTTTCGTTTATTTCCGTAACAATTTCCTTTATAACATGTTTACACGAATTATCTACCAAACTCTCGATGCTTCTGCCATTGCCATGACCAGACCCTGAGCCTCCACCACTGCCATTACTCACAGAGGCCATCTTTGTAGAAATCCGGCTGTGGACAATAACTATCCTTTAGTTAACTGACTGCAGCCAGCTAAAATATATAATAGGCTGTTCAACCCTGACATTCCTCCTGATCTTATCCTTCATAAATCTAGACGATTCAGAGTCTTGTCAAGGCAACTTCCCTCCATTTCCTCCACTGCCAGAAATAACCAGGAACATTTTTCAATGGTAACATCTTCCCCTGCAGGTATAACTATGTTGTAGCTCCTGGTGAGTAACCAAGACCTCGACGCCCACTTTTCCTCGTACATGAATTGCATACCAATGCTACCACACTCGTGCCTTAACTCGATACCTACCATCCTTGCTTCCAAAGCATTGCAGAGGATCGTCGGGGAGCTAACCATCTTAACTATAGGATTAATTCTCCAAAAACTTGTACCCCAATAGTACAACATCGACCTGGTGCTACAGTTCAAGGGATATGACATGTCATTACGTCTTTATTGATACTTAAACTACCTTGTTCCAGCACCTCCCTCGTGTTGGCATGACCATATGCCAAGTCTTTATTGGCCCGCAACACATGGAACAAATCTACCTTTTCAAATTTTTTTAATAAGTAAATAATATTGACCATGATTGAGGAGGTTTCATCTTTGAGAAGGTTGACGTTCTCGAGGAGCTCCATACATTTTTTTATAATCATCATAGAGTCACCAACTATAGAAAATACTTTGATACCATTAGCCAAACTAATATTCAAACCCTGCCAAAGAGAAAGGGCTTCCACATAATTATTTGTCACAATTCCAAGTCCCCATGCAAACTTTATTTCTATTTTTCCTTCGAAGTTAACAATTATCCCTCCCACTCTAGCCTCCCATATATTATCTTATTTTTAATAAAAGACTTTATAAAATAAATACCACGCACCACACACACACACACACACACACACACACACACACACACACACACACACATATATATAACATATATCCCCACTCCTCTGGGTGGCTCCGATGCGATATTGCGATGCGACTTGTCGCAATCGCATATCGCATAAGCCACGGGTCATTTTGTAAGCGCTTTGTTGTTATCGCTAATTGTGATATCATGGTCGCAATAATCATATAACATGTTCCGATATCCTCCACTTGCCACTGCCGATTGTGATTTTCTGATTAGATCTAGACCGTTGATTGGTCAGATTCGACAACTCCTATTCATTTTTCTGTTGACCACCGATAAGCCCATTTTTCAATGTTTTCTCTATGTTTTTTCTTCCCGATAGTGTAATCCGATATTTCCAAAACTTCTCCTTTTACGATGGTTTTTGGATTTTAGAAGACTTTGAATACTTAGAGGGTTTTTAGGACCCATTCTTAGGGGATTTTGCCTCTTTTTCCAAAGGAAAAAGGGAAGCTTCATTTTGTTATAACTTCTGCATCCTAAGTTAGTTTTTGCCCATTCAAGTTGCAGGAGATTCAGAATGAGACAATCTCTGCAATGGGGCTAGTTCCAGGAACTTCCTTGGATTTTCATTTTCCTTAGTGAGGAACAGTTAGACTTAGGAGTCTATCCAAAATCCATTTTGGATCAGAGATCAACAATTTGTTAACTCATAAGAAAAATATATTCTCATTACTTGAGGGAAATGATACACACTAATTACTTCTTAAAAAATTGGTTGACTCCAACCATTATGGCCTTGGAGACATAATAAAAAAAACTCCATAAAAATGGTCTTAAATCATTGTATTTTGACAAAAAATATAGCAACAATCACATAACGTCATCAAAAACTCATTGGAATGATCAATGATGACAAACATTTTATGAACATCACTAAAAGTAACCAAAAAGAACATAAGTGACGGGCAATAAAATATCGTCATTGGAAGTGTTAGGTCCCTATAATACTAGTGTATTCCTTCATTTTTATTGTGAGTGTAGCCCCCTTATTGTTATTGTTGTGCCCATGTAGTCCCTATAAAGTAGTTATTGTGTCACATAGAAGCCAACTATTATTATTGTTGTTCCCTTACATTATTATTGTTATGTCGGCTCTGATTATATTGTGACCCCTTAGAATCCTATATATAGAAGGAAGTTTTTTCATTTGAATCGTCCAATAATTATTCATTTGTGTAATGTAAAGGAGGTTTCCCCCTCAAAGAGGCTAATTTTTAAGTCGTTGATCTATCTTTGCTTCTATTTTGTCAGTTGGTTGCATAACATTTGGTATCAAAACTTGGATTCTAGGGTTTCATTGCCTCAAACAAGTCATCATGGCTTTTTCTCTATAACTTATTTGATATGAAGCTCCAGAATCTGTTAAAATCACATGGAGCCAAAATCTTGGTGAACCTCATGTATGAATTTCAGATCTTGTCTCGCTATATTTTCGGAGATATTATCCAAGGAAGTTAGGGTTTGTGCAGGCTTCAGAATTCCATCTCAAATAGGTGACCTTGGGAAAATCATCAATACTTTCTCTAAGAGTATTAGATTTAAATTTTGTAAAAATCGATAGAAATAGGATAGACTATAGTTTCATGGGTATCATTTTTAGGGTTGAAGGTCGAAACAGTGACACATGGCACTCTGTACAAGTTTGTTCTACTGAACTAGTCTATAATCAGGTCATCATGGGAGATTTGGCATAACTTTTTCTTGAATAATCCAATCTCGATCAGACTTGTGGGTTGGAAAGAGGACTCATAGGGATACCATAGGATGAAATTTCAAAACTTGGATATCTAAAATTATAGAGTTACAATCATTTTAATATCAAACTCCTAAAAGAAAGAAAAAGGTGTGTATTGTTTTTAAAAAATTGCATAACTGTTGTTTGAAAAATCAGTTTGAACTGATTCAAAGGCATAGTGAAGCATAGATATCATTATTTTATTTAAAAATTCCTCAAAGAAATAAAATGGAAACATCTAGTAATAAACCAAAAATATCTACTATGACGCAAGAAAAAGAAGAAGAAATGCAACATTATATATCAAAATAACAATACCAAGTGCAACAAACTTCACTCTCATAAAGAATAACCAAAAATGAAATGGAAGCTAATATGGATGGTTTGAATAATAGCTTAAAATAAAACATGGAAGGTTTGAAGAATGGCATGAAAGATAATATGGATGGCATGAAAACTAATATGGATGGTGTAGAAGCAAAAATGAAAGGAAACATGGAATATTTGAAGAATGGTTTAAAAGCAGACATTGAAGGTTTGAAGGAAGGTTTGACAAAGTAGGTACAAGAAATGCTTGCTAATGGAGAAAAGGTATTAGATAAAACTCCAGATGAGAAAAAATAAATGTTAATCATGATTTCATCGACTCTAACATTGGATTGAAGACCCACCATATTCCAAAGATTGATATGAGAAAGTTCGATGGTAATGATCTAGTAACATGCATACTACAAATGGAGCAATATTTTTATGTTCATAATGTGCAACACACAAAAAAGGTATGCATTTCAACTTTATATTTAGAACCCAATTAGTTTATATGGTATCAATGGCTTTGTTCTCGTAAACCACTTGTAATTTGGTCAATTTTTACAGAGGAAACGACAACACATTATGAGGATACAAAGAGAAACACCTTCTTTAGCCAATTTATAGATCTCAAAGAAAAGGGTTCAATGGTAGAGCACATTGAGGACTTCCAAAAATTGAATATAATGGTAAATGATATTCCAGAGGAGCATAGGATTGATGTGTTCATAGGGACTTTAAAATATAACATCAAACATGAGGTTCACCTTTGGGAACCTAATTCATTGGAGAAGGCATTCAGGGTGGCAAGAAAAATTGAAAGAAAAATTATGGCAACAAGGAAGCCTACCACTCACAACTATAAATATGGAAGTGTTGATTCTCCTAGCCTTCCACAACCTACAAGGTTGACACCACAAAAATTGAAAGAAAAAAGAGAAAAAGGGCTTTGTTACATTTATGATAGAAAATACACTAAAAGTCATAGTTGTGCTGATAAGAAATCATTTTACATAGATTGTGAAGAGGAGGAAGAAAATGAACAAGAAATGTAAAAGGAATAGGATATACACCAAGAACCAACCCCAAAGAAAGAATAAATGAATCTAACCATATCTTGTAATGCATTGGCAAAAATCACCACTCATCAAACTCTCAATATAAAATGACACACCAAGAATAAAAAGGTAATGGTATTGATTGATTTGGGTAGTACCCATAATTCTATTCATTTTAAGATAGATAATGAATTGAATTGCTTCCTATATCTAGCACTAGAGTGCCAAGTGATGGTTGCAAATGGAGGAACCATAAATTTCTCTAGAAAGTGCCATAATATAATGTTATCCATGGGAGAATATGTATTGAATAGTCCAATGCTTTCCATTCCAATGGGTGGTGTTGATGTTGTACTAGGACTCCAATGGTTACAATCTTTGGGTACGTTAGCTTTTAATTTTCAAGACGTTTTCTTGAAATTTTTTTGGGGAGGAAAGGAATTTGAATTAAGTGGTATCACAGGGAAACCAGGAAAGATAATCGACTCTAATGGCATGACAAAGCTTCTAAAGAAAGAACAACAGGGTGTAATTGCACAATTATGTTCACTAAAGGTTCAAACATCGAAATCGTCTATTTCTCCAGATCTACAAAAACTTTTGGACAATCATTCTAAGGTTCAACCAGTGGAAGATCACATCGAGCATCAACAACAAGTTATCCAACTCTTAAAGGATAACCTCACTTTTGTGAAGAATAGAATGAAACAACAGGTAGATCAACATCACGACGAAATAATTTTTGATGTAGGTGACAAGATATTTTTACAGCTACAACCATACAAACAAATGTTCCTCAAGCAAGCTAAGAAGGATAATAAATTATCACCAAAGTATTATGGTCCTTACAAGGTGTTGCAAAAGATTGGTACTATGGCATACAAATTGGAGCTCCCTACATCTTCTCGAGTGTACCCATTTTTCCATGTTTCAAGCTTAAAGATGGTTATAGGTGACAAGATCCTAGTTCAAACAGTATTTCCAAAACTTGACGAGGAATGAAAAATCATATTGAAACCTAAAGCAGTCACGGAAACAAGAACTCAACATGTATGAAATCGATCAATTTCAAATTATCTCATCAAGTGGAAGAAATTACCCACCGAAGATTCCACATTAGAGGTGTAGGAATTTACAGGGTAAGTTCCTTAGATAGAACACTAAAGTACACCACTCACAAATAGATCACAGATCAGTACACCAGTATTCTTAATGTGGTTAAAACCCTTAAAGAGGGAAACAGTCCATGGCTTGAGCCAGTGCGGCCACTTCAAGAAATTTATTAATGTAAAAGAAGGAAAATTTACATAAGCTTCTCTCATGAACGCCCCCCTAACAAATGACCCTCCATGCTCTTTAAATAGAGATCATGGACCAATTGGGTGTTAAGCCACAGATCAAGTGTCGGTAATACCAAGGAGAGAATGAACTGTTAGATCACTTCATTTCTAGAACATACCGTGACCATCGGATTGTAAATTACAAAAAGTACATACTAAAGAAACACAATTTACCTAACTATACACTAGACCAAGTTATACTTAATTATTTCCTATGTGTCGGAATATCCTAACATCTCCCCTTAAGAACAACTTGGGATATGATTGAAGGATGTAAAAATATGACACAATAGGAGAAGGAACGAGGCATTAGAGCCTATCCCCCCTTAGTGACAAATTCCTGAAATCCAACCATAAATCAAAGTTTAGTAAACTTTGCCTATGTGAGAACCTTTGTAAAGATGTCTACAACTTGATCATCGGTTGAACAATATTGCACTTCAAGAAAATGGTCATGAATGAGCATTCTGATGAAGTGCATGTGTAGCTCAATGTGTTTGTTGCACTGATGTTGGACTGGATCTTTGCATAGTTGAATGGCATTTTGATTATCACACCAAAGTGTAGAAAGATGTCGTTGTTGAAAACCAAACTCTGACACGATCTGACGAAGCCACATGGCTTCCTTACTAGCTTCAACGGTGCCACGATACTTAGCTTCTACTGAAGAAAGAGAAATGGAACTTTGTTTCTTACAAACCCATGTAATAGGTCCAGAACTAAGAGTGAAGACATAACTTGCAGTAGACTTCTGATCATCATGGTCACCAGCCCAATCATAATTAGTGAAACCAACCAATAGAGGAGATGCTTCTGCACTCTAATGAACCCCAAACTGAATTGTACCTCAAGCATAATGAAGTATTATTTTAGCTTCTTTACAATGAATTTCATGTGGTTTTTGCATAAATCGAGCAACAAGGCTAACAACAAAGGAAAGGTTAGGATGGGTATGGGTCAAATACAAAAGTTTTCCAACAATCTGACAGTATAAGGTAGCATCAACTTCAGGGGAAGTACAAGTGACTGAAAGTTTGGCTCCAAACTAAAAAGGAGAAGGGGCTGGCTTATAGTCTTCCATGTGAAAGTGGAGTAGAAGATCACATGCATACTTGGACTAGGAAAGGGAAATACCTTCTTTGGATTGCAAGACTTGAAGACTAATAAAACAATGCAAGTGTCCTAATTCTGTCATTTCAAACTACTTTTTAAGGTTGGAATTCACATGGTTTATAAGGTTGTGATCACTACTAGTAAGGATAAGATCATCAACATAAAGAACAAGAATGATAAGAGACTTACCCACTTTCTTGATGTAGACAGTATTGTTAGAATGACACCTAGAAAAGCTAGTATCTAAAAAAAAGTTATCCATTTTGGCATACCAAGCCCGATGGGCTTGCTTGAGACCATAAAGGGATTTTTAAGCCAACATACAAGTTTGGAGTCTGTTTGTATAAATTTGGGAGGTTAATCCATATAGATTTCTTCATGCAAGTCCCCATGCAAGAAGGTGGATTTAACATCCATCTAATAGACTTCCCATTTGAAAGAGGCAACAAGGGAAAGAACAAGGTAGATAGAGCTAATTTTGGCAACAGGGAAGAAGGTTTCAGTATAGTCAATTCCTTCAACTTGTGAAAAACCCTTAGCAACAAGATGAGCTTTATATTTATCAACTTTTCCATCTGGTCCAAAATTGGTTTTGTAAACCCATTTTCATCTAACAATTTTTCATCCCTTCGAAAGAGGAACAAGGTCCCATGTATCATTTTCCAATAGTGAATGATGTTCTTCATTCATAGTTGTGTCCCAATCTAGATGGCCTAAAGCTTCTGAAAAGGTGTCAGGATCATAATTCGTTGATGCTTGAGCCAGTAAAGAAGAGGCTCTATCAAATTGAGAACGTGTATGACATTGATCTGTAGGATCACCTGGAAGAGCACCCACTGCATCCCAAGTAGTGCAAGCCCATTTTGGAAGCTGAGCAACTGAAGGAGGATCCCAAGAAGGTGGGGGATCATTGTCATCCTTGTTTTCATCATTTAAAGAAGGAATATTTTTAGAAGTAGAAGGGATAGAGAGAGGTGGCACATCCACCGAACAAGGCTCGTAGGCCGATATATTTTCAATAAACTTTACATCTCTTCTAATGATAAAATTTTTGGATTTAGTTTAAATAAGCCTATATACTTGGACATCTTCAGAATATCCAACAAAAATATTTTTCACTCTTAGGTTCTAAGGCTTTATGTTTCTCATCTGGAATATGGGCCCATGCTTCACTTCCAAAAACACGAAAGTGACTTACATCTAGTTTAATTGAGCTCCATGCTTCTTCTAGAGTGATATTCTTGAAAACCTTAGTAAGAGTGCAATTTACTATGTAATTTTCACAGTTAATTGCTTTTGCCCAAAAATTAAGACTAAGTCCTTCAGGTTGAAGCATATAATTAGCCATTTCCTTTAAGGTGCCATTCTTCCTTTCAGCTACATCATTTTACTGTGGAGTATATGGAACAATATGTTGCAATTGAATGTCATGCTCAGTGAAAAATTTGATGAATTTGTTGTTCACATATTCTCTGCCATTATCAGATCTCAACTCAAGAATTTGATGTCTAGATTGTTTCTCAACAAATGCCTTAAAGTCAAAGAACATGTTAAAGACTTCACTCTTGAGTTTTAAGAATTATACCCAAGTGCACTTGGAGAAATCATCAATGAAAGTTAATAAATACTTGTAGCTAAAGAATGAAACAACTAGAAGTGGACCACATAAATCATTATGCATAAGTTGTAAAGGGGTTGAGGTGTGCCAAGAGGCACACTTTTCAAAACTATCCCAATGATGTTTTCCAAGTACACATCTGAAACAAACATTATCTCTGCAAGATACCATAGGAAGACTTGTCACCATATTTTCTTTACATAGATTTTTAAGTGAGTGATAGTTTAAGTGACCAAATCGCTCATGCCAAAGTTTTCTCACTTCATCATTATGGGCAACAAATACCAAGGGAAGATTTGATGACCCAAATTTGTTAAACTAATACAGCCTTGTAGAATCATCAGCAACGCCAATAGCTAAAATATGTCTAGGATATCTTAGGTCCTTAATTACAACATCATGAAGTGAAAATTCCATAGTTTTAGCTTCACTTGGACGAGTTATCTGATATACAGATAGAATGTTGTAAGATAAGGTAGAAACACATAATAAATCATTAAATTGACCATTATCTAGATGAATAGTTCCAGCCCATACAACACTAAGAGATATACCATCACCAACATATATATTTTTGGTGTTAGAATCATTTAAAGAATAAAACATGGCTTTATTTTTGGCCATGTGATAAAAAGCTCCAGAATCGATGAGCCACTCATGAGAATGAGAAGAAGGATTTACATTTAGTGCATAACCAGACTGAGATGCTTGACAACCACATGCAAAAAGTGTTATTCTTGAAGATGAAGTTGAAGTTGAAAAGTGCTCCAAATGGATGTTGTGCTTCTTCATTGCTGCTTCCAAGGTATCCATCTTCTTAAATCATTTGGAATCCAAGTGGCCATCATGATTACAAAAGTTGAAATGTCTATCAATCTTCGTCCCTTTGTTTTTAGTTTCCTTATCATTTTGTTGAGTTGGTTTTTCATTGTGAGATTGAAATTTCTTAGGACCCTTGTTTGGTTTAGGACCATTCTTTAAGGATGTTTCTTCTTAGGATTCTTTGAACTTGGTTGTTGCTAGGTTGCTAAGGCTTTCTGAAAAGAGTTTCCAGTAGTAAGAAGACAAAAATGTAAGATTTTTTCCTACTCTCTTATTAAAGAATCACAAAAAACATCAAAATAAGGGGACTTGTAGTCTTGTTCTTGAGAAATAAAGGCTTCTCTATTAGAATAGAAGGTGGAAACAGACACAAAGTAGGATGGTCCTAACTTAGTAAGAATGGAATAGATAAGGCTACCATATTATTCCTTAACCTTAACACCTTCAAAGAGAAGTCTAAGGGTCTTGAACTTGGATAAAAAATATTCAATGGAAGAAACATTATTAGGGTCCAACATAAGAAACTCATTTTCGAGTTGATGGGCTCTAATTTCATTTTTAATTCCAAAAACTTTATTGAGATTTTTCATTGCTTTATCGAGGGTATCAATTTTTGCAATATGGATTATAAGGTCTAGAAAAATAGACATCCCTACCAACCCACGTGTTTGATCTTGCGTATTTTCCCATTTGGCTTGTTTATCTTCATCTTGAGGTTTAGATTCTTGGCTTGAGGCTATTTTATAAATACCTTTACTTCTAAGTAAATCCACCATGTAGGATAGTCATTGGAAGTAGTTGGTGTTGTCAATAATAACTAGGCATGGACTTTCCATTTTAAAATAAATTGATGTTGTATATGCTGAAACGAAGTGTTCCAATGGAAAAATCTCGAGAGATTAAGATGATTAAAAAAACGGCTTTCGGATGAAGAAGTTATGGATTTTTGAAGAAAAGTTGTTGAATATGCCAGCTAACCACATGAATGTTTGAAATTTGATGATAATGTTATATTAAAAAAAATCCCCCCCTTAGCAAACTTAATCTAGTTAGCTAACTTAAAAAAAAAAAACATTTTTTATGTGACCCACTTTTATAAATAAGTGAAAGTCACTTTTACAATGTTACTGTATGAATTATCGTCTAAATTGTAACTTAAATAAAAGATAAGGTGACTTTAGAATTATAAGTGACTCACTTTTTATAAGGAGTGAGAACAATTTTACATAAAGTAACTTTAAAACATAAGTTACATGTGATTTTTGAAAAAGTAACTCAACAAAAAGAAAGACTTGAACCCCAGACCTCTATTATGATAACGTAACTTTAGACCAAGTAAGCTAGTTTAAAAGGTTAGTAATTTTTGGAAGGGAGGAAGGGGGAGTTTTCTGTTCTTTTTTTCTCAGTGAAGCTTTGGGGTGTGTGCTTACTTGAAAAACGCCTTTTATTTCTGCAAAAAAAAAAACAACAATGCAAACCCAACGAACAAGCAAAAGTATCCAAGCCTTATGGCTTTAAGTTAGATTTGGCTAAAAACTAGATATTTTCCTCAATGTTTCTGATTTTCTGAGATCACACTAAGGCGCAACGAAAAATAGCATACACATTAGAAAAAACCTTTCTTTCCATTTCTGGTTTTCCCAGATTGCATAGAGTAGTGGGCCAAAGCGCATATGTAGAAATGAAAGGTACAGATCCGGTAATAAAAAAAAAATAGAGAGGACTATAAATCGAAATAAATGAAGAGATAAATAACTATAGCTGCAAATAAAGATAGTGTACCTCATGATCTTAAAAATGACATAGCTAGGACTACCGGAAACCTTTTCACCTGAAACGAAAGGGGTTCCTAACTAGATTAGATGCTCCTAACACAATAGAGCAGTTCTCTTAGCTCAAAGGCGGTAAAAAACAATAGATCTAGGAAACAACATTCGGATGCAGTTGTACAAGCTTTGGATTTGGATCACCAATAGATGCGACCCTCGAATAGCTCATATACCATGTAGGAATGTACAAGGTAAGTTCCTTAGATAGAACACCAAAGGACACCACTCATAAATAGATCATAGATCAGTACACCAGTATTCTTGATCTAGTTAAAACCCTCAAAGAAGGAAACAGTGCACAGCCTGAGCCAATACGGCCACTTCAAGCAATTTATTACTATAAAAGAAAGAAAATTTACATAAGTTTCTCTCATGAGCAGCCCCCTAACAAATGACCCCCCATGCTCTTTAAATAGAGATCATGGACCAATCAGGTGTTAAGCCATAGATCAAGTGTCGATAATACTAAGGAGAGAATGAACCGTCGAATCACTTCATTTCCAGAACATATCATGACCATCAGATTGTAAGTTACAAAAAGTACATACTAAAGAAACAAACTTTACCTAACTATACACTCTACCAAGTTATACTTAATTAGTTCCTATGTGTTGGAATATCCTAACAGGAGGATGAGAATTTTATAAAGAAGCATCCAGAACTACTCAGGCATTGAGGACAAATTTTTTTTGAAGGAGAGGGTATATTAGGTCCCTATAATACTAGTGTATTCCCTCATTTTTATTGTCAGTGTAGCCCCCTTATTGTTATTGTTGTGCCCACGTAGTCTCCATTTTGTTAATGTTGTGCCCCATAGAAGCCCACTATTGTTATTGTCGTGCCCTTATATTATTATTGTTATGTGAGCTCTAATTATATTGTGACCCCATAGACTCCTATATATAGAAGTATGTTTTGTCATTTGAATAATCCAAGAATTTGTCATTTGTGTAATGTAAAGGAGGTTTCCCCCTTGAAGAGGCTAATTTTGAAGTTGTTGATCTATCTATTCTTCTATTTTGTGAGTTGGTTACATAACAAGAAGTGTCACCAAAGAGAGAAATAGTGATGGGCCTTTAACAACCCTCACCAAAAGCGTCGCTAAAAATGGCTTTAGTGACAAACCTTAAAGGACTGTCACTATATGAATTTACACCAACATTTTTTTAAGGACTATCACCATATGCAACATTGCTGATGAACCTTAAAGGTCTATCATAGGAATGACCCTCACTAATGACCTTTTTCTTGTAGTGTTATCTGGGGATCAACTTAATATAAAATTCCACTTCCCTATATAAAATTTTGCTTCCCTATGAGGTGGTAACTCTGAAATCTCCGTTATAAATAAATCATGAAACTCTTGCAAAATAGGATACCTCTTCAAGAATTCAACATCCTCAACATCCCTTCCTTTATCACTAGTAATATGAACTGCAAACAATACACATCCTTTCCTGCTACTGTTCTTTTCCTACATATTTGTAACCATTCTCACTAATGTAGACTTCTTATTACCCTACAAATTTCCTCTTTCTCCATCACTATCTAGGTATGCAATAGCCTTATCATAGAAATCCTATGAATGTACAATGAATCCATTCCCAAAAACATGTTGTATGAACCCAAAGGAATCACATTTAAATGTGTTGAAGTAGACATACCATTAAACTCAAATGCACAAGATATCACCCAATGATGAACTCTTTTCTTCACCAATGATTTGAATGTTGAGAAAACTTGTTAATGCTATGCAAGCTCCCTCATCAGTATTAGAAAAATGTGTTTAGGATCGTCTTAAATTAACCAAAATGTGAAGGATTATGTGTCAAGTATTGAGTGTATTTTATGAGCAATTTATGAGGTTAATTAGCTATTTTAAACACATATACAACAAGTAAAATGCATAGAAGTAAAACATAGCAAAGTCATAACACAAAGTTGATAAAGAAGTTCACTCATGGGCTACATCTCCTTGTACCTGCTCCAATGGCTAGGCCCTCTTTGGATTAAAGGTCAGTTCTCTTATTACATGTACCTACAATGCTCCAATGGCTTTGCAACCTACTCCATTGGATTCAAAAGACCCAAAAATCCCAAAAATGACCCTCCAAGCTCTACAATTGGACTGCAGCTAATCTAGGCTTGACCTCCTCTCCTAGTAGCCCTAGGCTTCCTTAAACTTTAACATAGAAAAATCACATACAAAAGTGCATTTCTTCCTCTAAAACTTGTTCCATTGTGTTCTAGCATCCAAATAATCTAGGAATGACTCTTTCTAAGCCAAAATTGGTCGAAAACTGCCAAAGTTATGGCTTCTTCAGTTTTTCGTATGAAATCTCGACTAAATTTGGAAAACCTCCAATTAACTCTGCCAAATTTGGAGTTATTTGCATATTTGTTGGCTCCACCAAAAATCCTCCAACTGAAACTATGCTTAATTAATGGATAACCATGAATTAATTAGCACTAATCTTCCACTTAGCGCTTAATCCACAGTTAGCATAAAATGCCAGCAGTTAGTGTTTCAAGGTTGGTCACATGCTAGCAGTTTATCTGGTGGTTAATGCTACCTGGTGGTTAAGTAACTGCTAGTGGTTAAGTTTGAAGTTTTGGTCACATGAGTGGTTAATGCTAGTGGTTAACTCCAAATCTCAATGCATTTAACATTTAAATAGTAATTGTGCCCTTTACATATTAAGACAAAAGGTTATGGTATGGCGATAAGACATGGCATGTGTTTAGGTGAGGTCATAGGTTTGACTCCCTGGCCTACCATATAAAATTTTAACTGACCTTTGAGAGGGCACGTGGAAGCCTCCATGCTTGCCATGTGTCACCCTCTCATTGGTCCACTAAAATGTCTTTAACCAATAATGTGCCACCAAGTGTCAAGATGCAATTGACCCACTTGTGGGAATATTTTGGGAATATTCCAAGAAATATTCCCTAGAATATTCTTGTTGCTGACTAGGTTGTACGGATGCTTAGTCAGCATCCCAGTCAGCCTAGACCAAAATTTGCCTATTTGACCAAACGATCAAAATGTGATATCTTTCTCATACGAACTCTATTTTCACTGAAATGAGCTGCATTGGGATCATATCACTAAGACAAACGTAGTTGTTCAGGTTTTGATCAATTTTGAGCACTTTCATTTTTGAGCAAATTTTTGCCCCTAATCCAGATTCTAATCACTCCTTCCTAGTGACAAGCTTTTGGACCCACAAAAGCTAGTTATCTTATGAGAGCTTAACACTCTTCTCCTTCCCAAATTCTATCAATTGATTCTACTTGGAAAAATATCCATGACAACGACTTGGTTTCACTGACATACCTTGCCTTGCAAATGGCTTGGCACTTCAACCAATGTTCTCCTTTTGCTGCTGACCCAATCCGACACTTGTTGGATGCTTGCCAATTAAATAACCTATTGTACCAAAGTGATCCCTCGGTGGTTGGAAAGACAATTGATGGCCTTCCCACTGAGAATCATGTTCCTCCTTTGCAACACATGCATTCGATGCAAGCTTCTCCTTGGAAACCACTTTTCCAAATTAAGCCCATCTAAATGAAATACAACAATGAGTTCCAATATCAATAATAACAAGAAAATAAAAGACAAATATTTTACCTCCATGGTTCCAAATTCTACATCTGGAAGAATGAATTCACCATCTCTTTCACTTCTTGGAGTCAACACATCAAATCACATTGTAGACCATTTGATATTTTACAAGGGCTGCAATTGTTTTTGGCATTTTTGTCAACTTTTGCTTCTTGATTCCATCATCCTCTAGTGTTAACATGCTACTCATGTCATGATTTGAGAATGAAGGCTCATAATGAGCCTCTTTCTCAAGCATGAACCTTCCAAAATTCTTTGACATCTTGTCAAAAGAAACACCATTAACCTTGAAAAGCACTCATGCAAGAATATAACTTGATGACCTCTTCCTTTTAATTCTTCAAAGAAACAAATGTCACATCATGTGAACATTGCCATGTACTCTTACATATTGGTATATAAACAATATTGATGTTTCTTCGATGGTTTACTAAACACAAGTCGACAAAACATGCTTCTTCAGACAACTAACTTTCAAGTCAAGCAAAAGCATGTACACCAACTTCACAATTTACAATAAGAATTCCACGTTCTCATGAAACAATTCGTCACATCTCCCTTTCATCTTTAGAGACAAAATCAACTCTTCCAATTCGATATAACATACATGTAACAATCAATCGACCACACAAGCCGACACTCATGAATGTGCAAATGATCAACATTCTCAAGTTGACAACATACATGTTAACAAAGCAATCAACCAACGCAAGTCAATCACTCATGCATGTTCAAGCACAATGAAACTATTAAAAACTCTACTGTTCACACTCATGCATGTATAAAAATTCTCAACTCTCTCACAAGTACAAGAATCCCATTGGTATGTATGAGTACTTAAAGAGTTGAAATGACCAAATTTGCTGCAATAAGAGAATCAACATACTCCACTTTCGAACACCTTCCTCGTGTAAACATGCAAGTTCAAGAATGTAACATGCATGAAAATTTGTAGTTGCAAATTGCCATCTTTTCTACATCTAAGTGGGTCAACATAACTCTACTTTTCCAACATCTTGCTTCATGCAATATGCAACATACTTTCAGGAGAAAATATATGCATCCAAATAACAAGGAAATGCATCAATAAGGCAAAATTTACATCAATTTTCAAAATAAATGCAAGGCCTCAATTGGTTAAGAAATATAACCATCTCTTTCCAAACCTTTTCAATGGAACTTCTTTCAGCTGCACTTCATCATGTGTATCATCCCAACCCACATTAATTATGGAATCCTCTTTTCCATTCTTGCCAAAATCTCTCTCCACCTTCTTCAAATGTCGTGAATGACTTGTTGGATGCAAAGTCCAACACTTGTTTACAAACCATGCTTATGGCAATGAGTGCAAAATAATTGCATCCTCTTTTCAACATAGCCTCCATTATCCAATGGACCTTTGGATTTTTGCCTCTTTTGTTTTGAAAGTTTCCTATATATGGCTATCCTCTTCCAACACCTCAAAATATTATGGTTATTCAAACAAAAAAAGGAACATGTAAATTTTCTCCAAATCTTATGTGAAGATTTACCATGTTTATGATAATCAAAAGAAGCTTTATTAAAGGCAGATTTATACCTTGCAAATTCACCTTTGTCGCCTTCTTGAGGAGGTGAATTTGATGAGGTAGTGGCTCTCTTAAGAATACCAACAATGGTTTCAATGACCTTAGAGATTTCAACATCCTTTTGTTTTCAATTTCCACTAGTTGCATGCTTATGAGCTTCTTCTTGCAAAGTGGGTATAAAACTTTTGCATTCCTCATGAACACAAACTTCACAAGCTTGAGGTAATGAATATGTAATGAAAGTTCTTCTTGGAACACCTTCATGTGCCTCCTTGGCTTTGGATCATTCTTCATCATGTTTTTCATAACCAAGACCCAAATACCTAGGCATTTCCCCAACAATAATTGGCTCAACTATGCCTTGTGCATGTTTGCCTAACCCTTTACCTTCATATCCCATATTCATCAATAATTTGGACCCTATTCCTCTAGTGTGTCTTTCAAAAGCACCAAAACATTCATTTTGAGAGGAAATTGTAGATAAACTTGAATTTCATACCTCATTTTCATGCACATACTTGGTTAGGGTTTCCTTGGGATCATGGAGTTGAATCTCCATCTCATGCATCTTTTCAAGAAGCTCTTGCTTCTCCTCCTTCATGGCCATCAAATTCTCTTGAAGTATAGTGTTCTCCTTCCTATCTTCATACATCTCTTGCACCATATCTCTCATGATGATAAACTCTTGCAACATCTCTTCATCAAAGAGTCTTGCTAAGGAAGATGGATTAGAAACATCACTTGATGAAGCTTCCATCACATTAACTTGCACACAGTTAAATTCCTTGCACAAATACAAAACAAATAGCTAATTTTCTAGCTAACCTTGACAAACCATCTCAGGGTTAAAATGAGCTAAACATATCTCTGATACCAACTTGATTTGAATGTTGGGAAAACTTGTTAATTCTATGCAAGCTCCCTCATCAGTATTAGAAAAATGTGTTTAAGATCGTCTCAAATTAACCAAAATGTGAAGGATTATGTGTCAAGTATGGAGTGTATTTTATGATAAATTTATGAGGTTAATTAGTTATTTTAAACACATATACAACAAGTAAAATGAAGAGAAGTAAAACACAACAAACTTGTAACACAAAGTTGATAAAGGAGTTCCCCCCTCTTGGGCTACATCTCCTTAGACTTGCTTCAATGATTAGGCCCTCTTTGGATTAATGATAATTTATCTAATTTCATGCACCTAAAGTTATCCAATGGCTTTTCAACCTACTCCATTGGATTCATAAGACCTAAAAACCCCAAAAATGACTCTCCAAGCTTTGCAATTGGACTTCAACTGATCTAGGCTTGACCTCCTCTCCTAGTGGCCCTAGGCTTCCTTAAACTTCAACGTAGAAAAACAATGTACAAAAGTGTTTTTTCACCTCTACAACATGTTTCATTGTGTTTAGAGCATCCAAATCATCTAGGAATGACTCTTTCTGAGCCAAAATTGGTTGAAAACTGCCAAAGTTATGGCTTCTTCAGTTTTTCCTAGGAAATCTCCACTAAATCTGGAAAAACTCCTATTAACTCCGCCAAGTTTGGAGTTAGCTCCGGATTTCTTGGCTCCACCAAAAATTCTCCAACTTAAACTACACTTAAATCAATAGACAACCATGGATTAATTAGCACTAATCTTCCACTTAGCGCTTAATCCGAAGTTAGCATAAAATACTAGCAGTTAACGTTTCAAGGTTGGTCACATGCTAGCAGTTTATCTCGCGGTTAATTATACCCGGTGATTAAGTAATTTCTAGTAGTTAAGTTTGCAGTGTTGGTCACATGAACAATTGAGTCTAGTGGTTAATGCTAGTGGTTAACTCCAAATCTCAATGCATTTAACATTTAAATAATAATTGTGCCCTTTACATATTAAGACATAAGGTCGTGGTATGGTGGTAAGACATGGCCCTTGTTTAGGCAAGGTTATATGTTTGACTCCCAGGTCTTACATATAAACTTTTAACTAACCTTTAAGAGGGCATGTGGTGACCTCCAGGCTTGCCATGTGTCACCCTCTCATTGGTCCACCAAAACTGCTTTAACCAATACTGTGCTACCAAGTGTCAACATACAATTGAGCCACCTGTGGGAATATTCCAAGAAATATTCCCTAGAATATTCTTTTTATTGACTGGGCTATACGAATGCCTAGTCAGAATCCCAGTCACCCTGTACTAAAATTCCCCTATTTGACTAAATGATCAGAACGAGGTATCTTTCTCATACGAACTCTGTTTTGAGTGAAATGAGGTACGTTAGGATCGTATCACCAAGATAGATGTGGCCTTTCAGGTTTTGATCAATTCCGAGTACTTTGATTTTTGAGCAAATTTTTGCCCCTAATCCACCAATTTAGAACTGATATAACTATAGTTAGATCTAGGATCAATCAAAATAGAAAAAAACTTGATCACATAGCTTACCTTCCATCTCAATAATATATGTTTGATGATCAATTTTCCTATTATCGAGTGCTACATAAATCCGAGGAATACTTTGACCAACATCTCCAATTGTATATGCCTCTTGAGAACTATAGATCTGAGGTATGTCACCCTGTGTTGTGGACAATATCTCTTGTGATTCTCTTCACCACAAGTCTAACACTACAAAGGCTTCTTGCCATCACCTTTGTTTTGCTCCTGAGGTTGAGACCCATGTCCTCTGTCAACTGCATTGAACTTATTATAAGGTTCTACATTCTCCTTGTTACCTGCATCCTGAGGTCTTCCTTTCTTCTTATCCCACTTTCCTTTAATCTTGACATTCCCCTTCCAATCATGGTTATGATTAGACTTACACTTAGACTTCTCATAATAATGCTTAAACTTTCCAATGACTCCCTCTAATGACCAAGGCTCATCATACTCAATATGATCCTTAAATTCTGAAGGCAATCCATTGATGAACCTTTGAACCTTTGTTTTCTCATACTTAAGATATGGCACATACCTTAACAACTCTACAAACTTAGTGGTATACTCTTTGTCTGTCATAGAACCCATCTTCAACTTATAGAACTCCTTATCATTTTTGTCATAATATCTCTCTGACAAGTACTTCTTTTTGAAAATTCTCTCAAAACTTATTCCAACTCAACTACTCTGTCTTAATACCTCTAACACACTTCATGTCTTCCCACCAGATATATGATTTTCCCTTGATTATGAGCATAGTTATCCTGGATTTCATATTCTTTGTATATCAATGTAGTTTGAAAATTTTCTTCATCCCAAGTAGCCATGCTTATACATCTTCCAGTTTCTTTATCTCTCCATCAAAGGTATGAGTCTTGGATTTATTGAACTTATCTGGAAAGTATTGCTTCTTACTCCTCCTATAAGGATGATAGCAGAGATGACCATGATGTCTCTTCAATCTAGAACTGGAACAAAACCCCTAACCACTACCTCTCTTGTTAGGTGTAATCATCCATCTTCCACCTCTGACAGTTTCATCCTTGTCTGACCTCTCTCCTACAAGAGACTTGCTACCATAGACCCCATTAGTCCTTTCCTCCTATCCATAATTGATCTGGGTTGTTCCCTGTCTCTACAAATATAATAAACTATGAAGGATCACTACATTGACCTTTGCACTATTTTATTGAGCTTTGGAAATTTTTTCCAGTGACTGAATTATCCTATCATTATCTTCTTTGCAACTTCTAATCTCTTCCTTTAGATTTCTCAATGTGTCTACTAAATCAAGAGAGTACTCATATCCTTGTTTCTTGGTTGATTTGTAAGGAGAGTCATGTGAACTGCAATCTACCATTCTTCTTGTCATCTTTGATCTTCTACTTCTTACAAACATGTCATGTTATATAGCCCAAATATAGACATAATCAAAATCACACCTTAATGATGTTCAGGGGAAGCTATGCCATCTACACAAATGAGTCTAGATTAGCATGATATATATACATAATAACACTAACAAATCAACATCATAACATACTAAAATCATTATAATGAAACAAGACTGTAACAATGACCATCACAATGCATGCATATAAAACATATTGAAAACTAACATGCATTCATAAAAATCACAACTACCATGATATCTAGTGTTGTAACTTCACTCTGATACCAATATGTGGTATTGTATATCACCCAAAGAGGGCAGAAAATTCTCTAATACAAATATGTAACCACCCCTCCCATATTTACCCAAATCCACAAGCTTTCTAGGGTAAACATGAGACGAGTGTCACTATGACATGACCCGATCTCCAAGTTCTAGTTAAGTAAGTGTGGCCTAAAGAATAAACACATACTAACATCGCAGAGGGACTACAAATCACTCAATAGTTGAATAACCACCCCAGGTGATCAATCCATAAGATGGAACCCTTTTTCTCTGACCTAGCACCCCAACCGCACACAAAGTAAGGAAAGAGTGTGGTTATATGCCTCTAAATGCATGCATAAGCTTGATTCCATGAGGTTATGGGCTAAATCATTCAGTTCTAAGCATGTGGTTCTAGGATATGTGCCACCCTTTTAGGACAACTTCCATACCACTACCTAGAATTTCCTATTAACATTCTAGAATAATAATCTACATGATGGAAATGCAAAACATTCAAACTTGAAGCAAGGAATTGAGCTAGACTATGTAATCCATAATGGACATTTCTTAAAACATATGGAAAGCATGTAAGCTACAAGTCATGAATGCATATTTAATCGAAAACTAATAATATTCATATGAGAATCAACAAGAAGGCTCTAAGACTTCTCTAGCTAGTTGTAATAACACTTGTTAGTCCATGCATTCATCAACCAATAAATAGCATATCAAAACATGTCAAGAGCCATAAATAGATTACATCATATAACCAACAAATAATCAACATAGAAACCATGGAAAATCATCCATCATGTTAGCATCATAACCAGTACAAGTTCTCATAAATCACAGTAGGAAAAATATATCTTATTAATATATGAAAATACCAACCACGTCATGGACTTCCATGTACCACCCAACCATATATTGGGCTGAACCAAATATCTCTTTCAACCAATCGCCCCCATGCCATATTACAAGCATGAATGTGGGGTCTCATGGATTAAACCAAAACAAAACCAATAAGAGATTCAAAAGGCCAAACCACCTAAACCATCAACCATAGTGATTCCACCTCTATTGTTTGGAAATCACTAACATTAGCCAGATTGGTCTCTACCCAAGCTATCAAGGGCTCCAGGAAATAGTAACCCAACCCACAACCTTCTAAGGCTCTAGAGTGTTTGTTCTAACTACAACTCCAGGGGCTAGTAACTCAACACACCAAGGGCTCTAGAGCGATTGTCCCAACCAATGGCTCTAGGAACTAGTATCTCAACCCAAGTTGTTCCAAGACTTCCAGAACATTTGTTCCAACCCACAACCATAAACATGAGCACCAATTAGAAAAAAAGTGGAAAAACCCACAACACCATGGCAATCTAGGAAATGGAAAGGAAAGATTAAAACCGCTATTACTCCAAGTAAATCTCCATGTCAATGAAAACATATAACCAGAGAATCACATGCATATATCATGCATCCATAAATAAACTAGAAAATCACACCATGCAGCCTATTACCTGCCAAGTAATCTAGTTTTAGTTGTTGATCCAATTGTTTCCTTGTGCTCCTTGAATTCCTTTTCCTTCTTTCTCCAAATCCAAGTGAATACTAGTGCTCCAAGCATGCTCCAAGAATTCTCTAAGTGTGTGAGAGTATGAGAGAATGACATAATGAATGAGAGAGCCAAAAAATGAACTAACAAAAGTTGAAATGACCAAAATCTAGCAATTGTTTCTTTGAATATTTTTGGTCATCGATGCCTCTATTTTCTTCATTTTCCTTCATTTTTCCTCTAATTTCCCTTGCATGCATATATGTGTCCCTTCACCTTCCTTTTCTCCTATTTTCCTTATTTTCATAAATAAATGCCAATTATTGTCACTTTTCCTTTGCCAATTTCCATAGTCTTTAATTAATCACAAGTGATACCCACTATAGTGTTTTCCAACATTCATATTGGAATACGTGTCCCATGACCTTACTGCTATTTTATTTACATGGAAAATCAACCAGGGGTTATTACAAAGGCATGGGTTAAAAAATGTTGTTGCAGTAGGCCTGAGAATGAATAAAGCCTTCTTGGTGATAATTAGATGAAGTTCACATGTTTATAATAAGATATGCATTTATTACCTATAGCTTTCATGTTTACCATATGTTTGACGCAATTTCAATCTTGCATTAAACATGTCTAGGTCAAGATATTGCTCAAGCTTTGATTGTATAGCATTGTTATCATCATTGTCATGATTCTAGAAACTTTCAAGCAATTAAGAGCAATGGTATAGATGCTTGCCTGAAAAAGGTGGCATAGATCTCGCAACCGCATCCACAAAACATAGTATTTTTTGTCATAACCACATGCAAACAGGCTTATAGGTGCAATTGGAGCCTCACAACCACATGCATAATGTGTCAAGCGTGTCGTCAAGGTGTTAAGTATTGGTTTAAGGGACTTGACCCAAGTTCAAAGTGTACTATGCACCAACAAAACCCTCAACCACTGGCCCTTTTAGTAACGACCTGCAAGCAAATCTTGGTCTCACCCGAAGCGACAATGGGAGGTTACAAAACTAGGTTTCTGCAACTACAGGGATATACGTGTTGTTGCGTCCATGCGTTTACTTATTTCTTCTATCTACCTATAACTTCGCATACTTGAATAACTTCACATTGATGATTGATCTTAAATATTGGTACTTAACACATAGACATGACAGAAAACAGTATAACATGTATTATTCCATATAATTTACTAAAAATCATGCATAAGGATTTCAATAACAACAGAGAATCAACGCAAAAAGATACACAATACTTTTCCAAAACTTCTTCTTTATTAATAAGGATCTTCAATACAAACTCTTCCCTCACCTACGCACCCATTTGTAGGTGGTCTACCCACTTAGATGTAAACTCTTCAAGGCCTCCACACACTCAGCTATAGACTTTTCAAGGCCTCTGTGCACTCAGCTGTAGAGCCTTCCCGAAAAATACAGACTACAGATACAAAGAATCAATTCTCTTATGATCTTCTCATGACATTATTCATTCATATTTGACAAGTATTACATCTCCTTATATATGTTTCAATACTACAAAACAATGGTCCACATACTATGGATCCGACAAAAAAAATACTAAAACCTAATACCCGTTACAAAATAAGGGGCTTTGACCCACCCCAAAGCCCGTAAAACACCGCAAAATGAATATAATTTCATCATTTACACAAGCTTTTCTCCTCAAAGTGCAGAGTCTTTGACAAAAAATTGGACCAAGTTGGGTTGTGCCCAACATTAAGTTAGTAAACATGAGTTTCGGCTTAGGGAGTGATCACATGGGGTGGTTGGTAGGCTCCTTATTGATGTGTAGTCTCTAAGGGATGTTAGTTTGCTTTCGGTTTGTAGACCCCACTTCCATAACTGGAACTTGATTTTGGGTCATATCATAGTGACACTCAACTCATGTTTACCCTGGAGAGCTTGAAAAACTTGGTAAATGTGGGAGAAGGTGCTACATCCACATGCTTAAAAATTGGAAACAAATTTCTTGAGTGAAGGATCTACATCCCCTTCTCACTCATGTGCCCAACCCTATGATGCCACATCATTGTTTCTTCTCTTTTGTAGGTTAAAGCATTAGCAGAATAAGAAATACCATTGCATAAATACAATGTACCAACCTTCTCTCTATCTACTATTACCAAGGCTCCTTTAGTGACCTTCTAGGCTTTGTTTATAAATGTAGTTACACAACCTTCACTTCCCAACTGCCCTATTCAAATTATAGTTTTCTTTAGATATGGAACATGACTTAGCTGCTTTAGAAAGTATTGGTTTCCATTTTATTTTTTTATAAGTACCTTATCCATTCCAATATTTTTATAGGGTTTATCATCACCTAGACGAAACTATTCAAAATCTCCTTGACCATAGTCATGAAAATTTTTCATATGGAGTGAGACATTGAATGAATCCCATGAATCTAACATGTAGGAATTAATAATCATTTTTATAATGAAATAATCAAAGACTATTCCAATGCATCACCTATTACATTCTCTTCATTATTTTTCTCTTGATTCCCATCTCCCTCTTTTCCCTTCTCATATTTATAGTCTTTCTTTAGGTCTCTTTTTTCCCATATTTCCATCACATTATCCCTGATCTAGATTTGTATTTTCCTTTCCCTAACTTACTGTGATATCCTAGGATCTTTCCTCACTCTATTTCTCTTCCCATAGTCTCTGCAGTCAAAGCATTACCCAATTTATCACCTAAAAGTTTCCGTCAAATTTCCTCCCTAAGGATAACACCAACAACATCATCAAACTTTAAATTACTAGATCCAGGGACATAATTATTGATAGCCATGACTAAGCCATTCGAACTTTCTAGAAATGAGCATAGAAACAATAGAATCCTAACTTCATTGTGAAAATTTACCCCTATAAAACTTAATTGATTCATACCTATATTAAATTTGATAAATGATCAATGACAAATCCACCTTTTGATATCTTCATATTAAATAAATTCTTTATATGAAATACCTTGTTTAAGGCAAAGGGTTTTTCATATACTTTGGCCAATGCCTTTATTATACCTTCTATTATCATTTACGTTGAAATGTTGAAGATGAGTGATACTTCCAAGAACAACTATATTGTTCCTAGTACCCTTTTTCCAAGAATTTCGCATTCTTCATCTATCATACTCGTCAACTTCTTTGCTTTTCCACTCAATGTTAGGTAAATATATTTTTGATGAAAATAATATTCCATGTGCATATTTCATATTTGATAAATTTAACCATTAAATTTATCAACCCTAAACCTTCTATCTTCCACCATTTCTCCCACTTGAACTAGGAACCCTTCCTTCCTATGAGTTTATTGGAAAAATAGACCTTTGTCTCTGATACTAGTTGTTAGAAATTAAATAAAAAATAAATGAAATGACAATATTTGAAACATAGAAAAACATAAAACAAGAGATACATGTATATACATGGTTCACCTAATTTGGGCTACATGCAAGGAGAAACATCAATTCCTTCCTTTTATATTATCCAACAAACTAAAGGGATACAACCTACAACACATTCGTTGTAACTTCCTCTTCTCTCTCACATATTATCCTTTTTTTTCAAAAAAAATAATACATAGTTGTTGTTATCACTTAAGAAAAAATTTCTAAATTTTGAACATCAGTTTGATTCCAAAGGATTGGTGTTAGTCCTGGTCTAGTCTTTCCATGGTTTGTTTTAGAGTCTAGGACCTAGAAGGGAGTCTTCTTGGCATTGTCAAATAGGGTCAACACTCTGGTTTTACCTATCATTGGTCCCATACCGCAAAACCAAAAATTTGCACTAACTATGCTACGAAATCAGGGATTCGTGCAGATTTGTGCCAAATCTCACCTAGATGTCCAATCCATCAGAATCTATTAATCTTACATCATCAAATGTCATTCCATGCACCATGCCTATCAGGAGCTTCAAATTTCTAAAAAAGGGTCCAAGTGTTTTCAGATATGATCATGTTTATTTTCATGCATGAGAAGAAAATTGACAAGCATTTGATCATAATTCTTTAAAGTCCAACTGAGGCAGCTCCCCTTTTCTTTTCAAGTGAGGCAGTGATCAAGATTAAGATGATGAAAGCTCTTTCAAATTTCATTTTGCAGGAATTCCATGGACATGTCTACAGAGAAGAAGGTATCATAGGTCAAGTAGGTGTCTAAGGAATGAGCTTGAAGGTTTAGATGTTCTTGAGGAACAATGAAGTTGAACAAGCTTTCAAATAGGTTGGTTGTTGGAGATTTTGTGAAAATCTTCAAGGAGGCCACATGCAAGTTACCAAAGAGTTTGCTTTCAATTTCATAGGATTAAATTCGAAGGTTGGAGTGCTTGAATTACCAATCTCTGTCGAGGTTATATCCGTAGTCACTAAAATTCCAAGGGGATAGGAGATGTGGTTTAAAAACTTCAAGTTTGATATGACTCCGTGCAAGGAATTCTTGAAACCAGAGTTCGTTGATTAAGACCTAAAAAATTCAATGCCTAGGAGTTTTGTGAAGGATTCATATGCTAATTTTCTTACCTGCATACAGAGATACTTTACCTATGAGGGGAGATATCATAAGATGTATTCCTATCACTTCAAACTTCTGCTTCATTTCACTAGAAAGATATCTCTGGATTTGCCTTTCTATCTGTTTCGTAGCCTAGGCAAAATGTGTGACAAAGTTCAGTTAAAGAAGGAAGCATGTGAGACCTCGTTGTTTCATCATGGCCTAGTCAAATTGATTGTTTTACATGAGCTCCAGAAAATAGATAGGGAGTGGTCCATTTTCTTGTTTATGTCTAGCTTTAGAACTGAAACTGGTCTCAGTCCTAAGGCTACGGGAATTTCTTCACCAGTAGTAAGTCATCGGGAGGAAACAAGATCAAGTAGATTTGTGAAATTGAAAGCTAGAAAGTAGGGGAAGGAGCCTATGAGACCACTAGTAGTTCAAGACACCCCTCAACAGTCACAGAAAAAGAAGGTTCAGATAAAAAAAGGTGTACAAGAGAAATCCACATGTGAAACGGTCCAAAGAAGAGTAACCAAGAGCCAACTAGCTAGAGAAAAGGGTAGGATAGTGATTGTTGATGGGAGCCCGGCTTCAAAAGGAAGTTTGAATGATTTGCTTCAAGCTATTGACATTGAAGAATCTCCTCTGGTCTGAGCAGAATTAATTGAAGCAAGTAAAGGCAAAACCAAAAAAGAAAAAACTTCTAAGAAGCTCAAATTTGATGATCAGGCTTTTGAATTTGTTTTTAAGCCCAGAAGACCCATGTCAAGGCATTCAAAAGGGATACAAGAGGCACATCCAGAAGAAAGTGAGACAACGGAGGTAGCAAAATTACATGAAGGACCTATGGTTCCATCAGAAATATCATCACAACTGCAGAAAGATGACATAGGTAAGGTAGTTATCATTCAACAAGAGGAATGTAGTTTTGAAGAATTAAAAAAGAAACTGAAGCCTACCAATTTTAAGACTGCCAAACTTAGAAAAACCTCAAGGAAACATGCAATGAAGGAAGCCAACTTTAACAAAATGTAGGCTCTGTGGGAAGAAAAAATAGTTTCAATACCCAAAGTAGTTAGCTGTCATGCTCAATATTTCACTTGGACGGTTCCTGCAATAAAAGAAGCAAAATAAATCAGAAAGGTCAATGCAAAATTGAGGGATGGAATCCAAATTATGAAGAGGCAAATCAAAGATATGAATATACAGCTGAACCAGCCTAAAGGACATCCTAAGCTAAGAAAAACTACATAGCAAGTAAGGCTAATCCTAAAATTTTGATGTGGATCACCTTTTTGAAGTTTACTCTGAAGAATGGTATCAGTTTATTCAGTTTTGAACAACCCCATGGCATATGGAAAAGCCATTTCAAAAGAAAGAAATCTCAAGTCAAATTTTGGCATAAAACTGTGTTTTTGAAATCACACAACAATTTCGTAGCACGCTACGAAACTGCTGTAGATGATACCTAATGCATAGTAGTTTCATAGCGCGCTACGAAACTGCTGTAGTTGCACATCATGATTTTGTGGTCCAATTTTGAGAAGAAAAAGGAACTCTTTTTGAAGATGGGTTGTTGTAAAGGATTACTTATAGGATTTGAACATCAAGCAAGGGCAGAACAAGGAAAGGAAAGACATTTATGAACTCCAAACTTTATGTTATGAAAATGGTCATTATTTCGTAGCTAGAACTGTTCTTGATTCTTCAGGCAACATTAAAGGAGTTTTTCTTTTTTGTCTTACCACGTGCATAGAAGCAAGGTCTACAGCTCATAGAAAACAAGATAATCCAATGCATTTTATGTAATTAAGAAGAACAACAAGGACAACAAACTTCGAAGATCCTTTTTGGAGACCAAAGCAGAAAAAGAGGAACAACTTCCTAATATCCAGGGACAGTTAAAGGATAAGGCATCAAGGGCCAGCAAGGAGTTTAAAGCCACCACCAAAGCCAAACTAAAGAAGGCCACTTGTTAGAGAACAAGTTTGTTTTGTAATCAATGCCACTATCAACATAATGAGGAGTTGCACTCCTAATTGTTTTAGGTCTCTAGAACTACTAGTTAACAGTCAGTTATATTAAATAGTTGGTTTTAAGTGTCAATAGGTGTCAAATTAGGAAGAATTCAAATTCCCCTCATGCTGGAGGAAGGAATATAAGTCATTAGATATCATTTTGGGATTCAACTGCGTTAAGTAAGTCATTCACGTATGACCATTTCCATGAGAGGTAGTCGTAACTAACTAATTTCTCATGATTTTTGAATAGTTCACTTAGCACTCATCGCATCGGGTGACGCTCACGGGTCTGAAGAAGTGGGATTGAAACTAGTGAAATGAATCACATAGCAACAATCATCACTTCTGGGGCTTGCACTCGATAACCAAATATAATGCACTGCGTAAACCCCCATACTTAAATTCAAAAAGAGTGAAGGGATCTCTACTTGTATGGTTCATGAGGCACAATACTTGCTAAGGTTTTCCAAATGGGGTAGCAAGCTAAGTGGACTTGATTGTGGGAAAAACTCCACAGTTAAGCGCACTTGAGCCAGAGGCGATCTGGGATGGGTGACCTCCCGGGAAGCCCTGGTTACCGAGTGCAAGCCCCAGAAGTGATGATTGACACTATGTGATTCATTTCTAGTTTCAATCCCACTTCTTCACCCCTGTGAGCATCACCCGATGCAATGAGTGCTAAGTGAACTATTCAAAAATCATGAGAAGTTAGTCAGTTACGACTACCTCTCATGGAAATGGTCATACGTTTGAATGACTTACTTAACGCAGTTGAATCCCAAAATGATATCTAATATAATGCACTGCGTAAACCCCCATACTTAAATTCAAAAAGAGTCGAGGGATCTCTACTTGAATGGTTCATGAGGCACAATACTTGCTAAGGTTTTGCAAATGGGGTAGCAAGCTAAGTGGGCTTGATTGTGGAAAAACTCCACAGTTAAGCGCGCTTGAGCCAGAGGAGTTCTGGGATGGGTGCCCTCCTGGGAAGTCCTGGTTACCGGGTGCAAGCCCCGGAAGTGATGATTGATGCTATGTGATTCGTTCTCCACATTTCACTAGTTTCAATCCCACTTCTTCACCCCTGTGAGCATCACCCGATGCAATGAGTGCTAAGTGAACTATTCAAAAATCATGAGAAGTTAGTCAGTTACGACTACCTCTCATGGAAAATGGTCATAAGTTTGAATGACTTACTTAACGCAGTTGAATCCCAAAAATGATATCTAATATAATGCACTGCGTAATCCCCCATACTTAAATTCAAAGAGTCAAGGGATCTCTACTTGAATGGTTCATGAGGCACAATACTTGCTAAGGTTTTGCAAATGGGGTAGCAAGCTAAGTGGGCTTGATTGTGGGAAAAACTCCACAGTTAAGCGCGCTTGAGCCAGAGGAGTTCTGGGATGGGTGACCTCCTGGGAAGTCCTGGTTACCGGGTGCAAGCCCCGGAAGTGATGATTGATGCTATGTGATTCGTTCTCCACATTTCACTAGTTTCAATCCCACTTCTTCACCCCTGTGAGCATCACCCGATGCAATGAGTGCTAAGTGAACTATTCAAAAATCATGAGAAATTAGTCAGTTACGACTACCTCTCATGGAAATGGTCATACGTGAATGACTTAAATAACGTAGTTGAATCCCAAAAATGATATCTAATATAATGCACTGCGTAAACCCCCATACTTAAATTCCAAAAGAGTCAAGGGATCTCTACTTGAATGGTTCATGAGGCACAATACTTGCTAAGGTTTTGCAAATGGGGTAGCAAGCTAAGTGGGCTTGATTGTGGAAAAACTCCACAGTTAAGCGCGCTTGAGCCAGAGGAGTTCTGGGATGGGTGACCTCCTGGGAAGTCCTGGTTACCGGGTGCAAGCCCCGGAAGTGATGATTGATGCTATGTGATTCGTTCTCCACTTTTCACTAGTTTCAATCCCACTTCTTCACCCCTGTGAGCATCACCCGATGCAATGAGTGCTAAGTGAACTATTCAAAAATCATGAGAAATTAGTCAGTTACGACTACCTCTCATGGAAATGGTCATACGTTTGAATGACTTACTTAACGCAGTTGAATTCCAAAATGATATCTAATATAATGCACTGCGTAATCCCCCATACTTAAATTCAAAAAGAGTCAAGGATCTCTACTTGAATGGTTCATGAGGCACAATACTTGCTAAGGTTTTGCAAATGGGGTAGCAAGCTAAGTGGGCTTGATTGTGGAAAAAAACTCCACAGTTAAGCGCGCTTGAGCCAGAGGAGTTCTGGGATGGGTGACCTCCTGGGAAGTCCTGGTTACCGGGTGCAAGCCCCGGAAGTGATGATTGATGCTATGTGATTTGTTCTCCACATTTTCACTAGTTTCAATCCCACTTCTTCACCCTTGTGAGCATCACCCGATGCAATGAGTGCTAAGTGAACTATTCAAAAATCATGAGAAATTAGTCAATTACGACTACCTCTCATGGAAATGGTCATACGTTTGAATGACTTACTTAACGCAGTTGAATCCCAAAAATGATATCTAATATAATGCACTGTGTAATCCCCCATACTTAAGGACATGATTCTTCTTTTACAACTTTATTGGATATCTTCTTGGACACCTTCATTAAGATTGTTTTCCACTAGACACTATTGTGACATGGCACCCAATATATGGGCTCTTGGGAGATACTATAAACTAGGGACCAAAAAACCAAATAGCTAGTTTTGTCCCTTTAATGTTAGTTCCTTCATGTACAAACCTTGAGAAGTCTCGGTCATCTAGTTCACAGCTAGTAAGTGGCTCTTGAGAATACCCTAGCACATAAATACAAAGATACTTCAGTATATATGACTTTTAGATGGTTGTTTCATGACCTAAAAGGCATACTTTGTGGAATTTCAAGATAGTTTAGACCTTCTGGAACTAGATTTATGTAGATTGTCATGTTCTTTTGTTCTTCCTCTTAATTGGAATTTTGCCATTTAATGGATACAAATATTAAAGAAGAAACACATTATAGTTTATTAGCTAATGATAACAAATAATTGCAAGACCTCCTAGCATGAAATGCAAGATTACAAGGTGATACAGTGCATACAAGCAAAATCAGAAAGTAGACAGTGAGAAGATATTTCCTTGTTTTAATAGCTAACATTATAGTTAAGGCCATAAAACGATAGATAAATAAATAAACATAGCTAACCATTTCTACCAGATCATTTTGGGTATTCAGGGTCACAACATAACCCTGCATAATTTGACCCTTTGAACAAGGACACAAATCAAGATGTACTTAAACTCCAAATGATACACATACAAGTTGAACAAGGAATAAGGGATCAAATCAAATTGTGACCCGGGAAGCTCACAATTTGCACCAAAAGATGATTTAATCCCATCACATACACAACCATATCAACAAGGCAAACTCTTCCTAAGAAATTCATATGCTCTCAAGGGATAAAAAAGCAATCCAGTTGTGCATAAATCGTATCCTAACCTTAATAATAATTCGCCCAAGTGAACCAATCATTATAGTCAACCCCTATTTTTTCCAAATGTGATCAAAGATCTAAGAAATGAGCCTTTACACAAAGACCAAGCCCACTCATTATCTCCTTATATGACTTCATCCACAACTTGGACTAAAATCCCTACATGTTACTTATTGAAACATGTATCAAAATACTTCCAAGTTGTCATTGAAGCATTGGAAAAAATGCCTTCAAGGCTTCAAAATATTTTTTTGAGCTTGTAAAGGACTTACGACTAATGAATTTGGGACTCTAAGGGGTTTTGTGTTAATTTTGGCATCTCATGGACAATTATCTCCTTTGGAAAATCTTCCTCATCAAGGAATACCCATACTAGCCCTTGGAATAATTTAATTTGGTTAAGGAAAAATATATTTTTAATATGGAAACCCACATGTGCACAAAAGGATAGGTCAACCCAAAAGAGAAATTGGACACCCTTTGATGGTTATAAATACAAGTCAAGTGACCCTCATTTGGTGATTATCAATCATTCTTCTTTCTTTGGTTTGGCTCACATAGGTCTGTAATTAGTTCGTGAGAAATTTATTTGCATAGGTCTGAAATTGCAGGGTTTGAGCTCACATGTATAGATTACGGTTTATGGTTTGCATCCATAAGGTTGACAGAGAATATTTTTGGCTACAGCTGCATGCACACAAGCCTCTATTTGCAGCTGGAACATTTAAACCGCATGCATATCTCTCTCTTCATGCAACTGGAAATTAGGTTTTCATTTGACAATTGACTGTTAATTTCATCAGTTGACCACAGATGTTGATAGTTGATTGTAGGCTTCTGAATCATGATTTTGATTAGTATTATTGTTTGGTTCATCTCTGGGATATCGTTTGGTTGTTTTTACTGCATAGCCTTATGAATGAATAAATTGGTCATTGTACCCTCTCTTTGTTGAAACATTCAATGGCAATCTAATAAGAAGAAGAATTTGAAAGGGTCCCTCTTGTGGTGTTTTTCCCTGGTCTCCAACCAATCCTAGTGTCTCAGTGTGTGAATAATTTTCTTCTATTTTTCCTCTATGTTCCGCTGCATTGATGATAATATTGTTCTTTTTTTATAATTGCATATGTTGTTAATGATGTTATGATGTTGTGGGGTGAATTAAATACGTAAATGATGAAATGCAATTGTCCAAATCAAAGAACAATATAGCCCTAAGAAAAATTAACATGGTATCAAGGTTGGGCTGAAGAAAAGTCATTGAGATCACCCCTGATAAGACACCTTTGATGGAATAAAGAGAAGATGGAGGAGACCTAAAAGAACCCTAGGGTTTGAAGGAAACCTTAGGCAATCCAGTTATTATGGTTTGATGGATTACATGAGGTTAGGGTTTGAAAGAAACCCTAGAGGATGATAAAGGCTTGAGGTTTCCAATCTTGGAAACCTAGCATGATAAGTGAGAAGTTGTTCTAGCATTTGTGATAGGATTATTGTAACGCTAGATGGGATAACCTTTATTAGTTCTAGTTTCTCATGAAGTCAATGGGAATATTGAAGGAAATAATGTTACATGGATAATGCTAACTCTTGGAGGTTGGTTCAAGTGGGAGATGATCACTTTTCATTAAAGATAAGTACCTTTTAGATTTATGTTATTTATTTGTGATACTAGATTTATTGTTTTGATTATTGTTTAGCCTTCCTGCATATTTGAGTATTTGAATACTTCTAACGTCTAGATGAGATGTGATAAGTAGACAATTCTTGAGGTTCATCTAAGCTGCAGTAAAAGAGAGCTAATGAGGGAAGTGAAGAGTTGGTGCTAGAAAAGGAAAGTACCTAAATAAAGTTTTTGAAAGTTTTCAAAGTAGCATATGGAAATTATAATATGCAAGTACTATAGTTTCCAATGACAAATAAGTGATACAAGCTGCAAAGGTATATGAATACTACAAGGTATGTGTAGTATATTATTTTAGTGTTATGATATAACTGCAAGATTGGATGGCAAGTTAAGCCCTAACATATGACGAGAATGTCACCTTCATAAATGACTCATACTTTCATATGAAAGAAAGTATGATTTTTGGTGCTCTTGAAAATTGGCAAGCATCTTACATTTTATTATACATGATGGATTTCCTGATTTTATAAAGCTAGTTAGAAACATTGATTTTGATAACACGATATTATTATTAATGCTTGTGATAAGCATAATAACACTGGTAATAAAAGGGTAGCAATAAGTTTGATAATCCTATTGATCTTGGTTAGGTATTGATAAGCTTAGTAAAGTTGACAAGTGGTAAAATTGGATTCCATGTCTTTATTATTGAGTAATATGGTAAAGAAGTGATGTTGTGATTATAATTCTTGTAGTATGAATATACACTTGCGAGTTACCCTAATTATATGAAACTAACCTTTGGTGACATGTCCATATGTGACAATGAAGCAGTTGATGATGATTTGTTATGACTATGATGAATATATGTTTCAGAACCCGATATAGTTTGACCCCATGATCTAACAATTTTGTTGATGCATAACAATATTATGAAAGTCAGGTTGATGCCTTGATTAATGTTGATTGAAGTGGCTTCCCATATAGAGATAAACTCTCCATAAGATCCCAACACTTATTATTATTTGCATATGCCTCTTGATTGTTCAGACAAGGTTTCTAGACATGAATGGCCATCTGATGTTGGTGAAGAAGTTTTGACAAGTTCTGATCTAAGTAGAAAAGGTTTCTCATAGTTCAAGGCCCAGAATTTGGGAGAAAGGCTTAAGAGTGAGGTTATAGGCCTCCCAGCCACATAGAAGAAGGCCTATGGGTGCAGCTAAGCATTAAGGATACAAAAACTAAAACCAATGCATGAAAATCAAAGGTGCACCGAGATTATGACAAATCTATAGACATGAAGCAGATGATAAATAGTCTTGTGATCAGGGAAGCTTTAAGGAATAGTAAGATCTACATAATGTTTGACTGTTGCAGAGAAAGTGAATGTATTGACTTATCTTGTGTTTGCAGGAGTTTGTAGTATGTATATTAGTATGTCATTTGCCTTGATTTGATCATTGAAGCTAGTATGTGACAATATTTGATAAAAGTTGCAACAGTTTGACAAATATTTGAATTATTGGCTTGACTTAATATAGATAAGAAATATTGGAATTTTAACATGATGATTGACAGTTCATAGATATGTTTTGGCTCATGGATTGATTGAATTCACAATGATAACAAGTCATGGTTTTGATCAGATATTGCAATGGTGATTTGCCTTGATGTGGCACAACAGTAAGGGCATAGTGACTCTCAGTGATTAATATTGGTATTATATATTAATTATGTATTGGCATCATTGATATTATCACATTGGTTGAAGTGTAAACAATTGTGCTTCAATATGCAATGATCTCACAGTGAATGGATGGAACTTATATGACTTCTCCTTGGTGTATGCCCTTACATCTAGGGACACAAATGATTCATATTATCATCATTTGGATGGCTTAATAAAGTTTCGCTAGATGATGCTTGGTAAAATACAATTGTTGACATGATAATAGATAAGGTTGTAATCTGATATTTTGGTGTGAGCTCTACCTAGCAATTGGTCTGAAGAGTTTGATAGTGATATTAGCAGGAACTTGCATGGATTTGATTTGGCATTTAAGGCTGATAAGTAGACTTGGTTAATTTGATTGCACAATATTGATTTGCTTGAGGTTGAGTATATTGGTTTGGTCAATATTATGTTTGTAGAAATCATTGTATGGCATGAAGCAAGCTTCCTGATCCTAGTATGTCTACATTGACAGTTGCCTGGTAAAGTCTGGAAGATGTGTTGACCTGAACTTCTACTTCAAAATGGTCCAAGGTATACTTTTGATTTTTGGTTTATATTTTAATGATCTATTCTTGGTAGGTAACAAGCTTTGGATGATAAAAGTAAGAAGGAGTTGGCCTCTGAGAATGAGATGGAAGACCTTGGCATGATGCACTACTTTCTGGGATTAGAAATTTGGAAAAGGAAAAGATGTTGTGAATTTATTTGGCATGATGGAATGCAAATCCTTGGACACCTCAATGGAATTGAAGTTCAAGAAGTTATGCATAGATATTGTTGAACCTGACTTGGAAACTGAAAATTTATTGAAGCATTGATGATCCTTGTGAACACCCATTTAGATATATGTTTTGCATAAAACAACCTAAATCAATTCATGATTGAGCCACTTCATACACATTGAGTTGTCACCAAGCACATTTGCATGGGACGATCAATCTTGGTCTGAGATATTCTTCCAGAGATGTATAAGTACATGGATACACTAATGTTGACTGGGCTAGAAAGAATTCTTGATAGGAAGAACACATTTGGGTGTTGTGTTAACTTGGATCTGCCATGATGTTTTGATGACATAGAAATTTGTAGCTTTAAGTAGACTAAGGTTGAGTATATTGTCGCTAACATGGCTAGATGTGAGACAATTTGGTTGAGAAATCTATTTGGAGAGCTAGTGTGGGAAGTGAAGAGTTGGTGCTAGAAAAGGAAAGAAGTACCTAAAGACATTTTTTGAAACTTTTCAAAGTAGCGTCCGAAAATTATAATGTGCAAGTACTACCAATGAGAAATAAGTGATACACGTTGCAAAGGTATATGAATACTACAAGGTATGTGTAGTATATTGTTTTAGTGTTATGATATAACTGCAAGATTGGATGGAAAGTTAAGCCCTAATGTATGACAAGAATATAACCTTCATAAATGACTTATGCATGCATACGAAAGCAAGTTTGATTTCTGGTGCTCTTGATAATTGGCAAGCATCTTACATTTTATTTACATGATGGATTTCCTGATTTTATAAAGCTAGATAGAAACATTGATTTTGATAACATGATATTATTATTAATGTTGTCAATAAGCATGATAACCCTGATGATAAAAGGGTAGAAATAAGTTTGATACTCATATTGATCTTGGTTAGGTTTTGTTAAGCTTAATAAGTTTGACAAGTGATAAAATTGGATGCACTATCTTGATGGTTGAGTAATATGATAAAGAATTGATGTTGTGATTCTAATTCTTGTAGTATGAAGATACACTTGTGATTTACCCTAATTATATGACACTAACCATTGATGAATATTTGATGACATGTCCATAGTGAAAATGAAGTAGTTGACGATGATTTGTTATGACTATGATGAATATATGTTTCAAAACCCTATATATTTTGACTCCATGATCTAAAAATTTTGTTGATGCATAACAATATTATGATAGATAGGTTGATGCCTTGATTAATGTTTATTGAAGTGGCTTCCCATACAGAGAGAGAAACTCTTCGTAAGATCCCAACACCTATTATTATTTGTAGATGACTCTTGATTGTTGAAACAAGGTTCCTAGACATGAATGACCATTTGATGTTATTGAAGAAGTTTTGACAAGTTCTGATCTGAGTAGAGAAGGTTTCTCATAGTTCAAGCCCCAGTCGTTGGGAGAAATGATTAATAGTGAGGTTATAGGCCTCCTAGCCACATGGAAGAAGACATATGGATGTGGTTGAGCATGAAGCATACAAAAACTAGAACCTATGCATGAAAATCAAAAGTGCACCAGGATTATGACAAATCTACAGACATGAAGTAGATGTTAGACTTTAAGCTTATGTGGTCATCTTTTGGAAAAATATGACTCAGATCATCCACAGTACTATGTTCATCTTGTCAATGTTTCAAATCCCAAAGGGGATCCATTATTAGGACAGAAAAAGAGTGATAGATTGAGAGAAGAATTTAGCGACCAAAACAGATAAATAAATACCTAATGAATAATAAATTAAAGTAGAATTCAACTAATTCATAAAACTAAAATATATATCCTATTTTATTTTTGCAAGTCAGTAGCTCTTCTTTCAAGATGTATCCTTGAAATTTCAAGAGAACAGATCTCATTCCATGTATCCCCTCTGTACAGGGAAATTATGTTAGACTTTAAGCTTTTGTGGTCATCTTTTGGAAAAATATGACTCGGATCATCCACAATACTATGTTCATCTTGTCGATGTTTCGAATCCTAAAGGGCATCCATCATTAGGATAGAAAATGAGTGATAGATTGAGAGAATAATTTACCGACCAAAAGAGATAAATAAATACCTAATGAATAATAAATTAAAGTAGAAGTTGACTAATTCATAAAACTAAAATATATATACTATTTTATTTTTGCAAGTTGCCGGCTCTTCTTTCAATCTTTATCCTTGAAATTTCGAGATAACATATATCATTCCATGTATCCCCTTCGTACAGGGAAATTATGTTAGACTTCAAGCTTTTGTAGTCATCTTTTGGAAAAATATGACTTGGATCATCCACAGTACTATGTTCATCTTATCAACGTTTCGAATGCCAAAGGGGATCCATCATCAAGACATAAATTGAGTGATAGATTGAGAGAACTATAGACTAAAACATATAAATAAAAACCTAATGAATAATAAATTAAAATAGAAGCTGACTAATTCATGAAGCAGATGATAAAGAGTCCTATGAGCAGGGAAGTTTTAAGGAACTATGGGATCTACATAATGTTTGACTTGTTTCAAAGAAACTAAATGTCTTGACTTATCTTGTGTTCGTAGGATCTGTAGTATGCATATCAGTATGTTATTTGTCTTGATTCGATCATTGAAGCTAGTATGTCACAATATTTGGTAAAAGTTGCCAGGGTTTAACAAATATTTGGCTTATTGGCTTGACTTAATATAGATAAGCAATATTGGAATTCTGACATGATGATTGACAGTTCATAGGTATGTTTTGGCTTATGGATTGATTGAATTCACAATGATAACAAGTTGCGGTTTTGATCAGATTTTGCAATGGTGATTTGCCTTGATGTGGCATCACAATTAAGGGAATAGTGACTCTCAATGATTAATATTGGTATTATATATTGATTTTGTATTGAATCATTAGTATTAACACATTGGTTGAAGTGTAAACAAATGTGCTTCATTATGTAGTGATCTCACAATGAATCGATGGAACATATATGACATGTCCTTGGTGTATCCACTTACATCTAGGGACACAAACGATTCATATTATGATCATGTGGATGGATTAATAAATTTTGGCTTGATGATGCTTGGTAAATCACAGTTTTTGACATGACAATGGATAAGCTTGTAACCTGATATTTTTGTGTGAGCTCTACCTAGAACTTAGTCTGTAGAGTTTGATAGTGATATTAGCATAAACTTTTAGGGCTTTAATTTGACATTTAAGGCTTGATAAGTAGGCTTGGTTAATTTGATTGCACAATATTGATTTGTTTGAGGTTGAGTATATTGTTTTGGTGAGTATTATGTTTGCATAAATCATTGTATGGCTTGAAGCAAGCTTCCTAAGCCTAATATGATCTCATTGGCAATTACCTAATAAAACCTGGAAGATGTGTTGACTCGAACTTGTACTTCAAAATGGTCCAAGGTATGATTTTGGTTTTGGTTTTATATGTTGACAATCTATTATTGGCAGGTAACAAGGTTTTGATGATAAAAGTAAGAGGGAGTTGGCCTCTGAGAATGATATGGAAGACCTTGGCATGACACACTACTTTCTGGGATTAGAAATTTGGAAAAGGAAAGGATGTCGTGAAGTTATTTTTCATGATGGAATGCAAATCCTTGGACACCCGACGGAATTGAAGTTCAGGAAGTTATGCAAAGATATTGTTGAACCTGACTTGGCAAATGACATTTGATTGAAGCATTGATTTTCCTTGTGAACACCCATTTAGATACATGTTTTGCAAAAAACAACCTGAATCAATTCATGATTGAGCCGCTTCATGCACATTGAGTTGTCACCAAGAAAATTTACATGGGACGATCAATATTAGTTTGAGATATACTTCCAGGGATGTATGACTACATGGATACACTAATGTTGACTGGGCTAGAAAGTATTCTTGACAGGAAGAGCACAGCTGGGTGTTGTGTTAGCTTGGGATCTGCCATGGTATTTTGATGACATAGAATTTTGTAGCTTTAAGCATGACCGAGGTTGAGTACAGTGTTGCTAATGTAGATAGCTATGAGACAGTTTGGTTGAGAAATCTTTTTAGAGAGTTGTTTGAGGAAATTTTGAACACAACAATGATACTCCGTAGAGTGGGATCTGATTGGAAGAAAATCTTGTATATTGTTGGGACCGAGATATCTTCATGCATTGAGACAATACTTCTATATGAGACAAGCTTAGGCTTGTGGTTGCTACATTTGTAAGAGGGAGAAAGGAAGAATAAGGTATCCTTTTATGTCATATATTTGTTTTAACATAATATTTGATTTGATGTCTACGTGAACATGAAAATAGAGGACCACTACTCTTGGTAATGCATGAGGCGGGATGATTGAAATTTTCAATGAACTTTTTAAGCAAGCCTCAGATATGAGCACATTGATATGTCTATGATCTATAGAGAGAAGGTATGTTCAAGGACACTAAGCTAGTTCTTCCCCCCTGTTTGAGCTCAAAGGGAGAGGAATTGAGCTATAGAACTCCTAGGGTTGAAGGACCTATGGACAATAGGGTATTTCCCCTATATGTCACCCATAAGGTGGAAGATGTATGCTCCCGTATCTTGGTCTAGAAGATTATAACCTAGTTAGAATCATATCCAAAAGGTGGGTTTGTTCGGATTATCGCTCCCCACCTGGCCAATGGGTTGAGAAAGCCTCAGGGTGTGTGATCCTTACCTTTAGTAAGTCGGGTATCTCACCAAAGTTGGATTATGATGCATGTTTTCTACCACATGACTCTTGAGGGTCATTGTTGGGAAGATTAGTTGGTATTAGGATGGATAAGATATTATCTCTCATATTGTTCTACATAGGGTGGAAGACGCATGCTCCCCTATGAGATGAATTGGGGTCAGAGTGTCCCATAAAACTTTCCCCACTGTCATAGACATGAGGTGATATTATCCCATAGGACATTCCTCATTTTCATTGGATTCCAGGTCGAGATGGGCTCCTCAATGTGGTTTCAGGTTAAGCAAGGCTCCCTTATGTTAAGCTCTCTGATGTTTTCTGGGTAGTAGCATTGGTTTCCCTGCCTGCTGATTGTTTCGGGTGGTAGCAGTGGATCCTCGATGAATAGAGGGTGGTAGCTTGGACTCCCCTCTAATGTCAAATTCTTCTTCTTTTAGATTCGAGAGTGTTTAAGATATGAGTAGAGATACAAAGAGAATCATAGATAAGAAGAGATGAGCAGGCATGAGAATATATGAGCAGGGATGCACAGATATGAGGAGGGATGAGAAAAGATGAGTGGATATGAGCAAAGATGAAATTTGATGATGTTGAGATACTTGTGATGAGACATATGTTCTAGTCGGTAATATCTTCCTAGCTGAGAGGAAGTGTTAATTTTTGCAGCTCAAGGACAAATTACGTCCTTTGGACAATCTTCCTCATCAAGGAAGACCCCTACTAGCCCTTGGAAAAAATTAATTTAGTTAATGAAAAATACATTTTTAATATGGAAACCCACATGTGCACAAAAGGATAGGTTGGCCCAAAAGAGAAATTTGACACCCTTTGATGGCTATAAATACAAGTCAAGTGACTCTCATTTAGTGATTATCAATCATTCTTATTTTTTTGGTTTGGTTTGCACAGGTCTGTAATTGGTTCATGAGGAATTCGTTTGCACAGGTCTGAAATCGCAAGGTTTGAGCTCGCACATACATATTAGAGTTTTTGGTTCACAGCCACAAGATTGACACAAGTTGTGTTTGGTTGCAGTTGCACACATGCAAGCCTTTGCATGAGACTGGAAAGTTTCAGCCGCACACATATCTCTCTCTTCATGCAGCTAGAAACTAGGGTTTCATTTGACAGTTGTCTATTGATTCCATCAGTTGACCACAAATGTTGACAGTTGATAGTAGGCTTTCGAATCATGATTTTGATTAGTATTATTATTGGGTTAATATTTGGGATATTGTTTAGTTGGTTTTACTAGATAGTCATGTGAATGAGGAAATGGATCATTGTACTCTCTCTTTGTTGAAACATTCAATGACAATATAATAAGAGGAAGAATTTGAAAAGGTTTTCTCCCTTGTGGGTTTTTCCTTTGTCTCCTACCCACGCTCCTACCAATCCTAGTGTCTCTATGTGTGAATGTTTTTCTTCTATCGTTCCTTTATGTTCCATTGCATTGATGATGATATTGTTCTTTCTGTATAATTTCATATGTTGTTAATGATGTTATGATGTTGTAGGGTGAATTAAATATGTAAATGATGAAAGCTAATTATCCAAAGCAAAGAAAAATAGAGCCCTATGAAAAAATTAACATTCTGCTCATATGGACATTCCCTTATTTTATTTTATATCATGCCATCTTTATGTTCTTTTAATTTTTCTGGTTTTCCTTTATGTCATTATGATTCCAAATTTCTCTCCAAGTCAATGTTATTTTCCTTTAATGAGGAACAAAGCATTTCTTCTCAAAAGTTTAATTTTTTATTCATAGCTCATAAAAAAATCTAGACATAGTTCAACACATGCTTTAAAATTCCCTAAACAAGGAAGGGAAACCACTCTTGTAAGGCAAATGAAAGTACTAGTTTCCCTCATTTGTTAAACTATTTTGGCACTTGGAAAGGAATAAAATAGTATTAAAAAATTATCAAACCATCCACGAAGATAAATGACCTTTAGAATTAAGATTCTTACATAAAGATCTGCCTTTCTAGGTAGTGCCAAAATCATCTAACCATTTTAGTCTATCTTTCATGTCATGTTTATGCTAGTTTTGTGTCTTTGATGTTACCTCCTTCAAAAACAGACCCTACAAGGTCTCGGACATCTAGTTCATAGCTAGTAAATGGCTCTCAATTAAAGTAGAGACTGGTAGTGTTAATACCCATTACCTTAGAGGGTGGAGCATAATATCACTTTAGGATAACATAATAGAGTCCATTCATAAGGCCATCTATCCATTTTAAAAGTCGATACATCCTCCTCTACTGAATAGAGAAGTCCACTACATCTTTGAGGATACAATTATGTTTTCAAACAACACCACTTCAAAGAAATTATTTACTTGGATTGTTTTCTTAGGTTCCAAAGATAAATATTCAAATGAAAAACATCCAAAATAGTTTGATTTTCCAAATATTTTTAATCAAAACACACTTGTATTCTCTTCTTCATATTACGAGTGTTATCCAAAACTGCATGGGTAGCAATGTGGAATTTCTTGATTTTCTTTATGTATAAATGAAATACCAAATCCAAATTATCTTCTTGCTTTCTACAAAATACCTTTTGCTTGAGATTGATTGACTTTTCTCTTTCTCAATAAACCAATGCTAAGATTAGACAAAGAATTCCAAATTAACAAGATATCGATATTGTGCGTGATTTTGGTTCCAAAAGTTGCTTTTCCCTTATGTATTGATTCCTTTGCCTCTGCAGTTTTTGAAGGCATCAATGAAGCAAGGATTGTTTGATTCAATACATCGAGACCTGATGGTTATGTTTGGCAAGTGAAATTTTTTACTTTGGAACTCAATAACCCATTTCCTAACAATGATGTTCCAGTTCATATATTGCAAGGGGATGAGGATGCATTAGTGCAGAATAAATGGCAGAGACTGGGAAAAAACATAGAAGGGGCTATTGATACATTGAAGAACATGTTGAATCTTGACACCATATCCAAAGATGGATCCAGAAACAGATGCAGGAAGGTGGTTTGGGAAATTGTGCTCAATAATTTGACGTAGTTATACCCTGGGAGCCAATTTTTGGAGAAGTACATCATCAATGTCATAAAGAATTTTGATTCAATGCCTCTTAGTTATGCTCAAGTTGAATTTTATATGAAGGAATTTTTTCTTCACATTTGTTTGATAGAACGAGCAACAAAATACCATCTTTCATTTATAATATATGAAGTGAGCAATATTAAAAATCCACCTACTGATGCATTTGAATTCCCTAAATCCAACTCTGCATCATCTTATGATGAGATTTGCCTCTTCAAGGTCACATTTTCTTGTAATTCTATTATGTAATGCATCCTCCCACATTTACCCAATTTCACACGCTTGCCAGTGTAAATATGAGACGAGTGTCACTATGACAAGACTCGACCTCCAAGTTCCATTTAAGGAAGTGGGGCCTATGAACTGAACACTTATTGACATCCCACAGGGACTACAGATCACTCAGGAGCTCGAAAACCACCCTAGGCGATCAATCCCTGAGCTGGAACACTTTTTCTCTAACCTGACACCCCAACGGCATGGACAACAAGACAAGAGTGCAGTTATGGGGCCACAATCGCAAGCACAAGCCTTCTTCCATGGAGTTATGACTTAAATCCTCCAATTCAATGCTAACAGTTCCAAGATCTAAGCCACTTTTTCAGGATAGCCTCTAGACCACTGTCTGTAACTTCATGTAACATTCCAAAATCATAATTAACATGAAGACAATGCCAAACATTCAAACTTGAACCAAGAACTTGACCTAGACATGCCTAATCCATAACAGACATTATGTCAAACATATAGTAAACATGTAAGCTACAGGGCATGATTGCATATCTGACCATAAATTGATAGTCTTCATCTGAGACTCGCCAAGAAGGTTCTAAGCCCTCTCTAGCTAGCTACAATAGCACATGTTAGTCCATGCATTCATCGAACAATCAATAACTTATCAAAACATGTCAGGAGCCATATATATGTTACATCATATAATCATCATATAACCAACAAATAAAAAACATATAAACCATGGCAAATCAACTATAATGTCAACATGATAACCAGTACAAGTGTTCATAAATCACAATAGGAAAATAGCTCTTATTAACATACGAAGATACCAACCAAGTCATGGACTTCCATGTAACAGCCTCTGGTTGATTTTCAATGTTAAAATATATGACCAAGGTCATGAGACATGTATTCCAAGTTGAATGGTGGGCAAAACATCCTAGTGGGTGTCATTTTTGGTTTATTTATGACTAAGGTAATTTGCAAAGGCATTGGAAAAGGCAAAGTGGCATTAATTGGAATTTATTTATGAAAATAAAAGAAAATAGGAGAAATGGAAGGTGAAGAGTCACAAATTTGCATGAGGAGGAAATTGAAGGAAAAATAGAGGAAAATGAAGAAAATAGAGCACTCCGTGATAAAAAGGCTTATGAGGATCAATTCACAAACTTTTGTCAATCTTAGCTTGGAGCTCTCTTATATTCTCTTACTCTCTCATACTCTTGCACACTTAGAGTATTCTTGGAGAACTTTGGCATACATTGGATTTGGAGAAAGAAGGCAGAGGAAAGAAACAAAGCACAAGGGAACAGGTGGATCAACAACTACAGCTAGATTGCTTTCTAGGTATCGAGTTGTATATATGATTTCCTTGCTAATTTTGGCATGCATGGTATATGCATGTGGTTTCTTGGTTATGTGTTGTCATTAGCATGGATATTTACTAGGATTGATAGTGGTTTTAGCCTTGCCTTACAATTTCCTAGATAACTATGGTGTTGTGGGTTTTTCCACTTATTGTTTTCTGGTTGGTTCTTAGGTTCCTTATGGCTGTGGGTTGAGTTACTAGTTCCTGGAGTCGTTGGTTGGGAAAAATGCTCTGGAAGCCCTATAACAACATGGGTTGAGTTACTTGTCTTGTAGCCTAGGTTGGGACAAACACTTCGGAGCCCTTAGTGGGTTGAGTTACTAGTCCCTTGAGTCAAATTGGATAAACACTCTAAATCCCTGCAAGGTTGTGGGTTGAGTTATTAGTTCGTGGAGCCACGGTTGGAACAATGGCTCTGGAGCCTTGGAAAACTTGGGTAGAGACTGATATGGTTGGTGTTAGTGATGTCTGATTGTGATGTGGAACCACTGGTTGAGGGTTGAGGTGGTTTGGCCTCTGGAAACCCTGGTTTGGTTTGTCTTGGTTTATTCCATGAGATCCCACATTCATGCTTGGAATATGGCATGGGGGTGATTGGCTGAAAGAAATATTTGGTTCAGCCCAATCTATGGTTAGGTGGTACGTGGAATTCCCTGACTTGGTTGGTATCTTCATATGTTAATAACATTTATTCTTCTATTGTGATTCATGTATATTTGAAAGCAATTATGTTGGTGATATTATCGATGGGTTGCCATAATTTATATGTTGGTTATATGTTGATCATGTGGTGTATATTACTTATGGCTCTTGACATGTTTTGATAAATGTATGAATGGTTGATGAATGCATGGACTAACATATGTTATTGCAGCTATTATGAGAGGGCATTAGACCTTCTTGGTGAGTCTCAGATAATTTTTAGACCCCTATGTTCAGGTATGCATTCATGACCTATAGATTACATGTTCACAATATGTTTGATGAAATGATTATCATGGTTAGGCCTAGTTAGGTCAAGTCCTTGATCAAGTTTTGTATGAATGGATTTGTTCTTATTTTATTTATCATTCTAGAAAGTCTCATTGTGTTATGGGTAGTGGTTAGGAGGCTAGCCTGAAATGTTGGCTTAGAATCCAAGACCGCACCCTCTGAACTAGAAGTTTTGGGCCATAACCACTCCCTTACAGGATTACGCATGCAGTTGGAGGCCTATAATCGTATGGAGGCCTTGTCATGCATGTGGTTGTGATCCCAAGTCACTAAAACAACAATCTAGCCCAAGGTTTGGGCACTTGGAGTGGTTGTTTAGCTCATTGGTGTCCTCTAGCTCCTAGGGAAAGTTAGTAAGGTTCTAGTTTGTCGACTCCACTTCCTTAATTGTACCTAGGAGGCTGGGTCATATCATAGTATCCCTTAGCTCTTGTTTACCTCAACATGATAGTTAAAGTGGGTAAATGTGGGAGGGGTGGTTACACATTGGTATCAGAATAGGTTTCACTCTCTTTGGGTAATATTTGATACCACATATTGGTATCTGAGCGGATTTATGTTCTCTTTGGGTGATGTCTAGTACATTTAGCCCATCCAATTAATTGTATATGGTTATGCATGCATAGTAGGTCATACATACATCGTGGTGGTCATTATATAGTTTGTGTCATCATGTTGTTGTTAGTATATTATGATGTTGATATGTTGGCTGAGATGGAGCTGGAGATGCAGATTATTAGAGTGAGGTTGCAACAATGGACCTCAAGGTAAAAGTAGATCGTCATACAGGTTTGTATGTTTGGCATATAGGTATGATGGTTAATGATTGTTATACGCATTATGGTTATATACATGCTTGCCATTCTATTGTTGTTGTGGTTACATGCATGATAGATGCTAGTCAATCAATGCGGTTATATGCAAATGTGTCAGATAGTCATGCAAGGTAGTAACTTGTTGTTATATGCATTGTTGCAACAACCCTGGTGAAAATTCCATGTAATATAAGTTAATAAAGGAAAAAATAATAACCATGGTTGATGGGACACTTATTCCAAGCTGATTGGGCAAGACATCCTAGTGTGGGTGTTCATTCGGTTTATTATAGCTAAGGAAATTGGCAAAGGCAATGACTAAGGCTTTGGAAAGGAAAATTGGCATTTTTGGCACATTTATTTATGAAAATAATGGAAATTAGGATAAAAGGAAGGTGAAAGGTCACATATTGCATGTTAGGAGTAAAATGAAGGAAAATAATGGAAAATGAAGAAAATAGAGGCCTCGTTCATAAAAAGGCTTCTGAGGATCAATTGGTAGCCTTTTGTAAATTTAGTTTTGGAGCTCTCTCATTATTCTCTCTCTCTATTTCACTCTTGGCACTTAGATTTTTCTTGGAGCATTTTTGGCATTGGATTAAGAAAGGCAAAGAAGGCAAGAGGAAGCAAAGATCAAGCAGGGAAAGGCAGGATCAAGCAGCAACAACAGTATTCTCTGCAGGTATCGATTTGCATGTGTATTTTCCTTGCTAGATTTGGAATGCATGGTATTGCATGTGGTTCTTTTGTTGTTATGGAGGTTTTTGCAAGTGTAAAATTGTTTTCAGCCCAGCCTTGTCATTTCCAAATAACCATGGAGTGATGGGGTTCTCATGTTATGGTTGAGATGGATTGCCGAATCGATTCAAAGTTGAGTGAGGTGTATCTCTGAATGATAGAGCACATGGCCTAGTGGTCCCTGAATTGGATTGTGGATCAGGGTAAACCCACTAGCATAGTGACCCCTGAGCCAAACTATGGGTTGCAGTAAAACGAGGATTGTACTACCTTGGTGGGCCTATGAATCATTGTCGTTGAATGGCAGGATATACAGTAAAGCCAAGAGGTGGTTTTTTCTTCGTTGTGCCTAGTAATCTCGGGTTTGGGATATACAGTAAAGCTTGTAGAGTGGGTCTTGGTTTAGGGCCTAGTGGTCCAGGTTTCGATTGCGGTAAATCCCGAGAGACTAGGAGATATGAAAATTCCTCACGATGTAGGTGGAGAAATTTGGTGGAATCCATGATTGTTTGACCTAGTGATCGGGTGGAGATCATGGTAAATCATGTTATGACATGTTTATTGTGTTGACCTAGTGATCTGGGATAGATCACGGTAAAGCCTGATTTTTATTGATGAGGGTGAGGTGGTTTAGCCTCGGGATGCCCTGGTTGGTTCTTTTGGTTTGAGTCCCACATCATGCTTGGAATATGGCACGGGGGTGAATGGATGAAGAGATATTTGGCTCATTCATTCTATGATTGGGTGGAACGTGGTAGTCCCATCCCGGGTTTGGATTTTGCATCATTAATGAAAGGTTATTTCTCTTTGTATTTCTACGAGTATTACACTGGTTTATATGTGCATCATATGGTTGTGATTTCATTGTTATTTTTGTTGCTATTATGTTGGCTATATATGTGTTTCATGACAATGATTAAATCCTGGGGACGCTGGCACATAACAGGAAAAAATAGTCCCTAAACGTTGGCATGCCTATAGCATGAGAGCGTCCATAAATTATGTAGGTTTTAACCCCATACAGAAATTACCTGCATACAAATTCTAAAACACATAAAATACACAATGCGAGAGCATAATACATAAAACACATATTCACAGAGATTTTCCCCTGGATCCAAAAACCGAGACTACTAGCTTGATTTTTTATTATGTTCCTTTCAATGTTATAATACATATTTATACATGCCGAAGCATCCAATACCTTGGACCAAAAACCATCGCATCCAAAACCATGGACCGAAAACCATCGTGTCCAAACCATGGACCGAAAACCATCGCGTCCAAAAGCATGTGCGAAAATCATGCACAAAACCATAGGTGGGTCCGCCCAACTTAAGATAGGTTCCAAAACCAAAATTTTTGGGGCACTGCCCCAGACCCCATAGAGTGGGGTTACCTGCACCCCTCAAACCCCCTGTGACTCCCCTCACTACGCAATCGATGCAAGGAAGGGGGGGCTTTTCCCCCCTTCTAACCCCCCAGTTAACTACGTGGGCTAGTCATGGAAAGAATATAACACAACCCAACATTCTCCCACTTGTTGTTTTATTTCCACGGGGGGGCACAAGAGAGCTTAGTCATTTATCCAGCCCTGCAATGCCCATTGTTTCTCTACACCAAGAGAACTTCTCAGAGCTCACATATTTTGTCAATGCATCTACAGTATTCTTCA